>OVBI01000491.1:0-71340 GCA_900406495.1 Sisymbrium altissimum | reverse complement strand
TGAAAGAGTTGTTCCTTCAGTGTTTGGTAGAGCAACTTCCCATAGAAAGACCAAATATAAAACCCATTCTCCATCTCGTGGACCGATGATGTCACTGCAGTTGCAACGTACCTTCCAGTTGGGTCCCACTGGATATCTGTGGCCATGACGTTCTCAACAGTTGCCATAGTCATAAGCTCGTCCACATTGTAAAACTCAAGCTTGCCGTTGAATCCATTTAACCCATCAGCTAGGATCATGTGTTTGCCAGTGGGAGACCAGAACAGAGCATTGGCTTGCTTGGCCTTGAGAGTAACGAGCTTTGAAACTTTTCCAGCGTGTTCCGAGGTCCGCATCGAGTAGAAACTGACATCTGGTCTCGGTAGGTCACCGTGGATCACGGCGAATCTGTGACCCTTGGGCTCCCAAGCGAAATCAATGATCTTATCGTTCTTATTGTCAAGCTCAAGAACCTGTACTGGAATATCTTTTTCTTTAACTCGGAAAATCTCGAATCCTGGATATGTGCTCTTCTTTGATTTCGATGCGTATCGATCCACCTTGACAGCGAGATAGTCTCCATTGCTCTGCCAGTACATTTTGCAGTCACTAACACTGAAAAGATTCTTCTGCCTTATCTCCACCTTCCTAGGGAGTTGAACAAGAGCGACCCTAGCAGGCTGGTTACCATCACCTTTTTCAGGAACAAACAGTGCAAGAATGGAATCAGTAGGAGACCAACAGATGTCCGCAACATTATCAACCTTCATTGATTTCTTGTCAATTAAGCTGAAAGTCTCAGTCTCATAGACAGAGATTGTGTTCTTTTTAAGTCTGGCAAAGTACTTATCATCTCCTCCACCAGCCCATTTGAAAACAGGCCATGAGACGCTATCTCCTCCAACTGAAAACTCATCAGCACTTCCTTCGAAACCTCTCATTAGTCTACCACTCTTAACATCAAAGATCGTTATCTCAACTTGAGTTGCATCTTGCGGGTTCTTGGGTTTCTGGCTATGGTAGGTTACCAAGTAATTCTCACCTGGGGAAACATCAACTTGTTTTACAATGGGATGCCTATAATGAATGAGCGGTTCAAAAGTACTAGCACCGCCGCAAACAGCTACTCCTGGCTTGTGAAGTGTCAGTAGGTATGTGCCTAAAGGAGACCACTGCACAAAACTCTCCGTCCAGTTCTGAAACTCACGAACAGATTCAGACTTCAAATGCCTTGTATCGTTCCATGAAACTTCAGTATGAGAGCCACATCTTACGACAAACTGATCCCGAGCCTTTTCATCGGTAAGCCACGTTTGCAGATTCACATTTTCAGTGGGTACGTAAGGCTTGCTTTGAGGAGGCTCCCACTCCTCATTCATATTCATCAACCTCTCGATATCGTCAAACATAGAAACAGCCAAGATGATGTCAGACTTGCCACGCTTGGCAAACTTGCAGCCATGAGTCTTCTCTTTAGCCTTTCCAGCTTCTTGAGGGGTATTGAATTCAATAAAACAGTATCCAAAGGTCTTGTTGGTCTTTGGATCAACAGGCATCGAAAATCCATCTTTCTTGATTACTACTCCTACCTCATCGTATAGTTTGCGAAGGGCATCTTCAAGTCTCTTAAAGTTGCCCATACCAACAACTGGGAGTTGACCAACCACGATGATATTACCAAACCCAGTCTCGAATTCTTCAAACTGGCCTTCATCATCTTCGTAAACATCTTCGTCGTCACTCTCGATTCCAAACTTCTCTCCAGGAGGAAGGAGAACGGAATCAAAGTCAACCTCAGAGAGATTGATCCCCAACTTAGCCGCTCGGGCATCTAAATCCGGGACCGCCATGAATCCAAAACTCTTAACCGGAAAATGCAGGGAAGAATCTCAAGATTGTGGGTAAGGGTTTTTCTGCTAGGTTTTGATGACAAATTGACAGCTGATTACACAGATAAATCAAGAAGTCAGAATTCGTATTTATAATACACATAGCTTGGGCCTCACGGGACAAAGACATTATTAACCTTTTCCTTTTTTCCTTTTTATAAACTTTGCCTTTTTTTTTATTCGGTTCAACTTGGTCAAACCACTCATCAATCAAAGATAGTATTTTTTTTACTAATATGTAAATATCCCGTGCATATCTCCATATATAATTCTGTTGATTTCCTTTTTCTTGTTATACACCCTTTGCCGTTTTAATAATATACTTGACAAACGCTCTTTTTAACTCATCAGTATTATTTTTATTTTTATTTTATATTAAGAATTTGTAATTTTTTTTATGTTATAATATTTAGAAGGTATTTCTAGTCGGATCTAAATCATGGTTAACAACTAAACATGATTAAAAAAATTATATCAAAGTAATTAAACACAAACGTGTTAAATTAACTGGAAGAACAAGAGCGCCTTATTTCACCATATTCACCAACTCTCACACCAGCCATACTCTATCACAAATAAAACTTAGGCTGATTATAAAAATGTAGAAAAAAACTCATTTTCCAATCACAAATTCCCCACTTATGTGGTTGTTTTTCTAACTTGACGATTAAGCAGTCAGAAATTAGCAAGAGAAGAAAGATTCTAACCAATGGAGATATTCATGCCTCGTCTCTTGTAGGTTCATACGCTTTTGCTTCCTCTATCGCTTCAATTTCATCAATGTCATCAATTTGGATTTCTTCGCTTCAAATGTCGGAAAATCTGCAATACACAATAATACATGTTTAGATGCTTGTCACACCACTATAAATCTCTGTCATTGGTGTTTGATGCATTTCTATGATAAGGTTGATAATCGATACAATTAGAATATATTGTCTGATTCCAATAACCAAGAAAACCATGGTTGTACCTGATGGAGCCGGTGAAACAGCGATCTCGTTTCTTGCTCATGTTACTGGTGACGCATCAAGGAGATATGTGAGAGCAAGGAGCTCCAACAAAGACATTGTCTGGGGATTCTGCGGGATCGCTACATAAATCCACAAGATAAAACATATTAAACTAATTATCTGTATATTTTACAACCTAGCAAACCTCCTCGGTTATCCAATAACTTTACATAATCCTCTATATCCAACAACTTTAACTTACCAGGCATGGAATCAAAAGTACGTTGTGATGGGGTTATATGCAGTGACTGTCCTCGCAAACTCAAAAGGTTTAAATTGCCTTTCTTCTAACTTCTTCCTCACCCACTCACGGCTCTCTTGTATATCCATGTCAGCAGCGCTGTTGTCTCAAAACAATACATAAGTGGTTAGGAAAATGATTGGAAGAGAAATATAGATATGTCTTAAGTAGGTAGCTTGCTCAAGATGGTATACCTGAAATTTGCGTATCTCCTTGTTAGCGGGAAAATAGAATTGAACTTTCGTGTTACTGCTAGCCACTCCTCATCGTATAGGAGCTCAAAAGGTCCAGGCTCTGATTCGATTACAATAATCTAATGAACATCCTCAGAAATTATAAGATATAGCAAACTCAGAAATTTTCTCATTCCTGACAGCCAAAATAATTTATTTCCACCAAGATAAAAACTTTAAACACCAAAGAAGCAGAATCGAATGGAGGGAAAACGAATATTCAAATGGTTCTACCTGGAAATCGCCGCAGCAGAGGAGGAGATCGACTTTAGTGTTGTGAATCTGTTCATGATGTTGAATTGTGTTGTACACATTGTCAAGGTCTCCATGGATACACCCTTTCTATAGCAATCTTCATCTCTCTCAGTTTTGATTCTCCAAATCCTAAGGTTTTAAGAATTACATGTATATATTAGAACAAAAGAGATTAAATTCGAGAAAACGAAGCAAAAGCGTGGCACAAACATAAATAGACTTAAGCAACTGAAATTGTAGAAAACAAAAAAATAAACTTTTTATCATCAAATGAAATAAAACCAAGAGGAATGACTCCAACTAAATTGTAACTTTCATGTATATGTAAAGTACCAATTACCCAAATTAGCTATGTAATCAAATGACAGTTTTATTGGAAAAAAGAAAAACATGTGATAGAGTGAAAATCGTCATATATCCAAAAGGTAAGTCAAAATCCGAAGAGAAAGCTCATGACTTCGGGGAATGTTCAACACAGGGAAAGAAGCACTAACTGATGATCAGTAGTATCAGCCTAAAGCCTGAATCGTACCCAGAAACGATATAGGGTTCTTCAGTATGAAAACGTTTGAAAACAAACTCGGAATTGGGAAGATGTAACGAAGTCGTTTTGAAAACGTGAGAAATATTGGGCCTTATCTGGCCCGTTAATAAATCTTGGTCTATCATAATATTCGGGTCTGTTAAAAGCCCGTCAAAATCGGTTAATGATAGTGTTAATTTTGCAGACAAGTTAAATCCTTTGGATCAACGGTCGGTTCTCCACAATCAAAAATGAGTTCGTGCAGACGAGCTAATTCGTGCCCCGCCATCTTTTGAGTTCACACCACGCGTGCCTTTTCTTGTTTTTTGGTTGGACGGAGGAGTAATGACGAATTCTATTCCACAACAACTTCCTTTCACTTTTGTAATTTTAACCTTTTTGAAATACTTTATTAATTATATTTGATTTGAGTATCTCCCAGAATTATAGAGATAGAGAAACGAATCGATATTTCGAAACATGAAACACATGTAAAACGAGTAGCAGAAAGCCACTGTTGATTCTTATGTTTAAAATTCTTAATAAAGGCAATAACTCGTATGAATGGAATTATTTAACTCTTTCTACCAAAACAAGAATGATTGTTTTATTTAATATTTAAAAGAAAAAGTTGTTTGTTGGTTTATGGTTAGTAAATCTCGTTACCAACAAAATATATGTAGTATATGGTTTGGTCAAGTTTTTTTTTTGTTCAAGATTTAAAATGTAATTCAAAAGCAAATTGGTAATTATGCTAAACTATTATATAAATGACATATTGTTCTGTTTATTCTCAAGTGCTTTGAATTACATGTTATCAAAAGTGTTAAAGAATCATTTATTAAAAACAAAAGTAACCTATATTAACAACATACAATTAATATGAATATTTCTTTGAAATCAAGGTTTTCCAATGGATTGGTGTGATACCCGTATTATATACATGTAAGCCTGCATGTAAAGACAAAAGACAATGCGCGTGTATGGTAAAAGAAAATGGGCTGATGAATGAAATGCGCTACATCTTTGGTATGATCCGTCCATTACACCGGCCAAGCTTTTTGACCACGCATATACAGAATCTAACAAAATATTTTCGATTAATTAATTTTGAAACTATAGTAATGTATACACAATATTTACATTTACATAAATTAGTTGATTGGTTAGTTGAATTTGGATAGATTTTTTTTATAGAAGAATATTCGGACAAATTTGGGTTTAGTCGAAAGTAGTAGAGTCTCTTGTTCTTTCTTATATATAAAACAACAAACTTTCAATCTTCCAAAAAATCCTATCTTTTGTGGCTGCAAATCTCTCCAACCTCCCTCCCTGGAGCGACGCGCTTGATCATTCATGGTGATGAATCACTCCGTTAATTGAATATCTCTCCCTCTCTCTCTAGCAGACTTACTCTTCCCATCTATCAAGTATGCAAAACCCTTCAACGGCAACCCAGGAATCTGCAGCTTCCGCCATTGGTTTCTTCACGCGTCTGAGCGGTTTAGCCTCAAGGAACCGATCTCCGTGTTCGAATTCAGACGGGTATGCTCTCTCGACGTCCAATGCCTTGTTCTTCAATGGCTCTCGGACTTTACCCGCTCGGAGGACAAGAAAAGCCCTAGCTTCCCTGAGCTTGAACACTAAGAGCAGTGCCGGCTCGAGCCTGCGTAGGTTTATCAGCGACTTCAACAGTTTTATTAGGTTTCACTGCGAGAGAGTGGTTCCTGACAGCTTCGCCTCTGTTGGAGGAGTTGGGGTTCCGAGCGACGAGAACGGGGTTAGGGGAAATGATACTGGTGGGGTTTTGGGTGAGGAGGGCTTGCCGTTGAATGGCGTCGAAGCTGATCGGCCTAAGAAAGTTTTGATTTTGATGAGTGATACTGGTGGTGGTCACAGAGCTTCTGCGGAAGCCATTAGAGCTGCATTCAATGAGGAGTTTGGGGATGAGTACCAGGTTCGTCTTGAATTCTCATTTCATTTTCACCATTCATTGATTTCATTCACTTTGAGATTTCTCATTTTTCATTTTCATTAGGCTTAGAGCTTTTGTTTGAAATGGAAACAAAATAGAATTGCTTGAGAAAGGTTTATAAATGTTTGGATCATGTAAGAAGATAACTTCATTAATATGACATTGCGTTACATTCACTTGGTTGCTTTAGAATGTCTTAGGTGAAGAGTGTGCAGCAGCTGCGTGAAAATTAAATTTTGTATCTTGGAGTAGTTGAGTACAATATATGTAGTGTGGGTTGTTGTTGATTATTTCTCCGTACATTAAGAGTGCTTGCGCAGGTGTTTATTACGGATTTATGGACAGATCACACACCCTGGCCATTCAACCAGCTTCCCAGAAGCTATAATTTTCTGGTGAAACATGGAACTCTATGGAAAATGACTTACTATGGTACAGCTCCACGCGTTATTCACCAATCTAATTTCGCGGCAACTTCGACTTTTATTGCCAGGTGAGGATTTTATGTCTATGGTTTAGTTACTCTCCTTCAAACTAAATAATTGGTCTGTTCCAACTTTACTACCTGAAGATTTTTATATTTGTAAGTGTACCTATGAAGGATTGCGAGAGAGAGAAAACAAACATCTGATTTAGCATCTAGTTTTCGATGGTCTTTGCTTCTATTATGGAATTTTCTCATGTGTTTTCTTACAGGGAAATTGCCCAAGGATTGATGAAATATCAACCAGACATAATAATTAGTGTCCATCCGTTGATGCAACATGTCCCACTTCGTGTCCTAAGATCAAAGGGGTTACTTGAGAAAATAGTCTTCACTACGGTTATTACAGACTTGAGTACTTGCCATCCCACATGGTTAGTGTATTTACAAACTCGTTTATGTTTAGAGATTCTATGGGCTCTTTCGTAATAATAAAGTTAGAACAATGCTTGCTTTGATGTTTAGGTTTCATAAGCTTGTGACAAGATGTTACTGCCCATCAACAGAAGTGGCGAAACGAGCACAAAAGGCCGGACTTGAAACATCACAAATCAAAGTTTACGGCCTTCCTGTTCGACCTTCCTTTGTGAAACCAGTTCGCCCAAAGGTCAGTTTTAAGAGTTTTCCCTTCTTGACTGTCCTTGTTGTTTCAAACCTATTCAAATTCAAAAGTATCTATTGGGAAAATCACAGGTTGAATTAAGAAGAGAACTAGGGATGGATGAGAATCTTCCAGCTGTTTTGTTAATGGGCGGAGGAGAAGGAATGGGTCCCATCGAGACAACAGCAAGAGCTCTTGGAGATGCTTTGTATGACGAGAGTCTTGGTGAAGCAGTTGGTCAGGTTCTTATAATATGTGGACGGAACAAGAAACTCCAAACCAGATTAAGTTCCTTAGATTGGAAAATACCAGTCCAGGTACTCTATACCTCTAACCCTTCAAACCAACTTAGCAGTCTTAGGCGTTTGAAGTACGATGCTGATACGGTTGTCATTTTGTCACAGGTTAAGGGGTTTGTAACAAAAATGGAGGAATGTATGGGTGCCTGTGACTGTATCATTACAAAGGTAAACCAAACTCAAAACTATATAAATCGATATAGTTTTACATTGGTAACTATTTTCTTCTAATTGACATTCCTAATCTCTCTTCCACCCGAAAGAATGGTTGTTACATTAGGATGATCGTTTCTTATTTTCTGTATGTTGATTGGGCTTGTGCAGGCTGGTCCAGGAACCATAGCTGAAGCTATGATAAGAGGGCTACCGATAATCTTAAATGGTTACATCGCTGGTCAAGTAAGTTAAACTTTAAGACCTCCCATTTTATTTTCGGTTCAGGTTTTCAAATTTGCGGTTTTGAAATTTGAGCGCAGGAGGCAGGGAATGTACCGTACGTGGTTGAGAACGGATGTGGGAAATTCTCAAAATCACCAAAAGAGATATCAAAGATTGTAGCGGATTGGTTTGGACCTGGATCGAAGCAGTTGGAGATAATGTCACAGAATGCATTGAGGCTGGCTAGACCAGAAGCGGTGTTCAAGATAGTGCAAGACATGCACGAGCTTGTCCGACAGAGAAACTGTCTTCCTCAGCTCTCCTGCACTGCGTAATATATGTTGTAGTAACTTGTAACTCTATTCATTCAACCAAAGTCTACTTCTCTTTTGGTTCTAGACAAGAGCGTAGTTTTTCTTTTGGTTGTAGACAAGACAAGAGTGTAACAATTTTCAAAGTCCCTTAATGCGAATGCTTAAGGCCAGTTGATCCCTTTCGAATAATGATTGATACGAATTAAACTCACAACTACTCAACTAGACAAATCTATTTCCCAGCTCCTTCTTGCCTGTGTCCAAGATCTTTCCTTTACTCGTTGATAGGAATTGTGTATAGTAGTGCTGACACAACTCACAAAGGGCAAAGACAGACATTGTTTAGTTGGTAAATAAAAAAATTAAAGTTAACTAAAAAACAGATATTAAAAAAATAAAAGTTAACTAAAAAACAGATTTTTTTTTTTTTTGTTAAAGAAGCAAAAGAAATAGAAAAGAAGGGTTTTGACCACCTTCTTCTTCTCCTTACTCCTTACCGTATCGGCCGTTCGCTGAGGTTTATCGACTGAGCCCCTTTTCCTACGAACTTCCTTCAGGTAAAACCCGACTTCAGTTTCTCGTACTTGTCTGATGTATTCGAATTAAGGTGTTTGTTCCTGCCTGCAGTTTTATCGATTCGTTAAATTTCTCGGATTTACTCCCTCAACTTGTTCTGAATCCGTTTGTTGATAGATTTTATATTCCTTAGATCAGTTCATCAACTGATTATTAAAGGCAGAAGCTTTTTAATTTATAAAGCTCGCATTTTTCTCAATTATTTATGTGACTATCTGATTGACTGATTAATTCATGTGTTAAGGTTAAGGCAGAAGAGTTGTAGCAGAGATGTTGTACATTATAGGGTTAGGCTTAGGAGATGAAAGGGACATAACCCTGAGAGGACTCGAGGCCGTCAAGAAATGTCAGAAAATATACATGGAAGCTTACACTTCTCTTTTGTCCTTCGGTCTCTCTTCTGATGGTCTTTCCAATCTTGTAAGACTCCCTCAAAGCCCTCCCTAATTTAGTACATTCACTAGTTTATCATTAGTCTGGTTTAAAGCTTATGTATTTTTTTCTGGGATTTTGTTTTCTCAGGAAAAGTTTTATGGGAAACCAATTATACTTGCTGATAGAGAAATGGTGGAAGAAAAGGCAGGCGATATGATTGAAGAAGCCATTGATAATGATGTCGCTTTTCTTGTTGTTGGTGATCCTTTCGGGTATGGTGATTCTAACTGTACCATTCAAAGTGTCATGAGTATTTCAACTTATAGCAAATCTAGTTAGTTAGATACGAGACAGTTTAGATTGAGATATTTATGTCTGAAATGGTTTTTGTGTGTTGGAAATACATTTTTGTTTTGCAGAGCTACAACGCACAGCGATCTTGTTGTTCGAGCTAAGAAACTCGGTGTAAATGTAGAAGTAGTGCACAACGCATCTGTCATGAATGCTGTTGGGATTTGTGGTCTGCAGCTTTACCATTACGGAGAGACGGTTTCAATCCCGTTCTTCACTGAGACTTGGAGACCTGATAGCTTTTACGAGAAGATCAAGAAGAACCGTGCTCTTGGACTGCACACTCTCTGTTTGCTAGATATCCGAGTGAAGGAGCCCACTTTCGAATCTCTTTGCAGAGGAGGGAAGAAACAGTATGAACCACCCAGGTATATGACTGTTAACACAGCGATCGAGCAGCTTCTCGAAGTTGAGAAAAAGCATGGAGATTCTGTTTATGGTGAAGACACAGAGTGTGTAGGGTTTGCGCGGCTTGGCGCTGAGGACCAAAAGATAGTTTCAGGGACGATGAAGCAACTCGAGAGTGTTGATTTTGGAGCACCTTTGCATTGTCTCGTGATAGTAGGCAAGACTCATCCGGTGGAAGAAGAGATGTTGGAGTTTTACAAATATGAATCTGCAAATTAAAAGATCACATGACTCTGCGGAAGAGATTGAAGCTATGAACTAATAGGTGAGAACAGTTTTCTTCATTTCTATGTTCTTTTGTGGTTTTTTTATGACAATGATGTGACTTTAAATATGAGAGGTGTGTATTGAAAATTTGAAATATTCATTTGGGGCTCACGCACTTTGTATTAGAGATTTTGTTTCAAAGAGAATTTCAGTTTGGGATTTATTTGATTGATTTGGTTTGGTTTGAGGAACTAACACCAAAGGAGGATTCGTCTCGGATTGTTATTGTTCGGTCTGTTTCTTGATATCGATTACATCTGTTCACAAGACTGTGACTTGGTATTGGATTGTCTCCTTATACCACCTGTCCAAAGATTGTATTATTGTTTTCCCTTAAAACTGAAGAAAAAGAATTATTATCTCCATTTTTGATACTGTGTGTTTTAAAATGGAAACGTTAGGTTGAGCGGGGATTTGAACTTGGGTCTTAATCGACACGACCACAATTTAAAAACTGACTTTTCAACAATTTCACTCGTAGTCATATTAAAATTTGACAGAGAAAAAAACAAAGACTAGAATAAGGCGTATGCTTACGTGATGCACACAGGATGACGTATGGTTACTTGCGTAACGAAGGCTGATGAATAATGAATGCATCACCACCGGTCCACTACTCCGAATAGATTGTGTTTGGCTAAAAGTCCCATGACTTTGAGTAACGATACTAGTCATACTTAACATACTTATACTAGTTAACACACGACCTTAAAAAACAACAAAAAAACTAGTCTCTAATTATACTTGACAAACACAGCTTTTTTTTTTTGGTAATTTGACAAACACATAGCTAATTGTTCTATTTTCTGTTGGTCTCTTTTATTTGGGGATGAAATCCACAATGGTATCTTAAGAAATCTCCAACTAATGCATTATTCCAACTGTTCTTTTAAAAAATTTAGTTACCTTGACTCATCAACATTAGTCTTTCTCACAGATAGTATATAATATATCTCTATACATATTATATTCATATATGATGATGCATGGTTGCTGCTAGTTCCTAAACAAATTATTCCAAACCAAAATAACCGAATTGAATTACATCAAATAATCATAATATTCAAATAATTCTTTTTAAAAACACATTTTAAATAAATGAACCAAACTAAATTAAATTAAAATTTTAAGTTATTTTAAATCTAAATAATAAAATACACGAGCAACCAAAATATTCAAATGTTTTTAATTACATATATCAAAATTAATTTTTTTCAGAAAAATTAAACCAAATTTCTTTTTGTAGTTTTTTATAATTAAAGTAAAATATTAAATATAAATGGAACCTAACTAAAATTTAACTATGTATCGGTTTTTAATTATATTTTATGACCAATTTAAACCGCACCCTATATTTTTAGATTTCTACATGGATCATACACTACGACTTCAAAGTTTTCCTTCTTCCGTCTTCGGCATTTTCGTTTTATTTTGTTAAACATTTCGAGAGAGCAATTTTACAAAAACTTAGACAAATAATTAAAACAAACTTAAGGTTACCGCATCATGCATTCATGCTTATAGATGCAGAGTAGTGACGTCATCATGTTGACGTCGAATGTAGAATATTTGAGAGAGGGCTTTAGACGATGACTTAAAAGATGGTCTTATATTATACTATAAGGTTCTTATCACTCCACCTAGGATCAATAAACTAAACGTCTACCACTATCTGAATTTTCCAAACATGAATGATTTATTTAAATAACTTTTCCATGAGCCCTAACTTTTTTCTTCATTAACAACAATATTAAAAATGTTCATAGGATCGCTAACAAATAACACTATCCAGCTTGACCTATCTCTTATTGGTCGTCAATTGGCAGCGATATAGCATCACTTTCTCTAGGATCAACTAAAAATGTGGTATAAAAGTCGAAGAAGTTTAAGTAACTGGATAAAGTGGTAATGGGAGACTGTTTTATTTTAGTAAGGATTCTGTCATTTTGGTTTATAATAGAGAACGAATGAATCCCCTCACGTAAAATTATATGATCATCGTTCCATAAACGTTTCAAACCGTACGACTACTTCGTTTTTTATGAGCTTTGGAGATTAATTTGGGTTTCGGCTTTAGATTAACTCGATTATAAAAAAGCTAAATCCAAATATCAATAACGATTTTCTAGTGACGACATAAGTGAACAATCATTCTATTTATGACTTCTCATTGTTAATTTTTCATAACCATTATTGATGCTTTGTGGTAAAATAAAACGGTTTTTACATTTTAACAAAATAAAAATAAAACGGCTATTACATATCACAGATTAGTTTGATTGTTAGCATGAAAATTCCCTAGTTTAAAAAATTCATTGCTCGTCTTTTTAGCCCCACCATTTGTTGGCTTGTTATGCTGACTATTCTCTACTTGTTTTATTAGTCGATTAAATTTCAAAAACCCGTTATGAATCCGCAAAAAGTACGTTAAACCTATACAAAACTCATACTGTCAGCATCAAATTACACAAACCTACAAAAAAAAAGAAGAAGTAATTTGACCGATTCAATATGACTTTAACATCTTTGATACTTCCCCAATTTTTGATGAATATCCACCTGTATATCGGTAATTGTTTAGCTTACTTTTTATGTTTGGTAAGCATTGTTTAGCTTACTTTATTAAAATTGACATTGAACTTCTATTCTCCCCTCATTTTTAGCAAAACAAAAAAAAAAACTTTCTATTCTCGTATCAGTTTTTGCTATGCAACTTCTCAACTATATACAGCCATTTATCTCGCAACATAATACTAAAATCAGTCATTTGTTATATATGTACCAAAATAATGATAACTGTCCTTCGTCAAATAGTATATGTATCTAACTGGTAGTATCTATCACTAACTCGAGTGAAGACACGCCGATTTTGCAAAATAAGAAATCACGATTGATCCTTAAATTTGATTCAATTTATCAAGATCGCATAGAGTTTCTTCATTGTTGTGCATGTCGCATAGGGGTTTTTGTATTTGTTTTTTTTTCCTTAAAAAAAATTGTATTATTGAAGTCCAAATCGCATATCTTACGTATATTTATATATAACCTGATTGGGGATTTCCATATATGTTCTAAAATCTAAACTGGTTCTATTAGAAAAAAACAACTCAGACTGATTGATAATAATTTCGAATATATCTCATAAATGATCCCGTCTCAATCCAAATTGTCAAGCTACAGGCAAATAAATAAAAAAACTCATATTTACCAGTTTCTAGTAAGTAATTCTATTAAACAACCGAATCTTTCAGAATCTTCATGGACTAGTGGTTAGTTTTGTATCCTTGTGTTTGAAAGAAGTGGAATAGTTAAATAATCAACTTAGAACAAAAAAAAAAAAAAGAGGGGGGGATATAAAGGACGAGAAAAAAAGAGGTCGGTGTCGGAGCCGCCCAAGGTGGCAACTTGTTCACACCATAATCTCTCTCAAGTTGGAAGTCGCGGTCGAGTCCAGTCAAGATTTTGTTGCCCTTTTCCCGTGTGGGTCCCTCCTCTTTTGTCTTTTTTCTCCCTCTAAACTTCCACGTTTTTGTATCATCCTCTTCCATTTTCATTTCTTTTTATTTCGATTTTTATTGTCGACTATGTATTTGTATATAAATAGTAATCAAGGAATTATCGATTAAGTCCTCAGACATCTTCCTACCGAGTTACCGATAAACAATTGTCTTTCTCTAAAAAGGAATCGAATTAAGAAGGGATTCAACGATGACTATTCATTCATTAACTTTGACTATTGTACTCAAATATGATGGAATGAATTTTTATCAAATGCCACCTTTATCACAACTTTGCTTCGCTGTATTAAATATTAGGGTTATCTCAACAACTAGCACAAGCAACAATTGCAATAAATACAAGCTTTTAACGTATATTTCCTATACTTTTTTATTTATTTATTTGTTAATAAAGGAAATATATAATAGAAAAAGAATTGCCGACCTCTGAATCAGAGTCAATGGGTCAAGCAAGTCAAGGGAAAGTTCGTAACTGTTATGGTCATTATTAGGATCTGAACGAACAATATTATTTAAAATAAATTTCATCAAACTGAACAGAATATTAAAGGAAACACGGATCCGACCATATTGAAATTTATGAATGACGTACATATTTTTCTTCAGCATGGGGCACTGCCGCCGATATTGTTGATTCTTCTTTACTTGCTTGTTTTTATTTGTTTTTCTTTTCATAAGTTATTATAAATAATTGTTTACCATTTATTTTAGTTGGATTGGACTTTGGATTGAGACTTGAATGTTAAGTCTTTGGACGGTATATTTGAGATTTCTTATAATTTGATTTCCCAGGTACTTACCAATTAAAAAGAAATCAAACTATATCGTAAGACCTATTCCACGTGGAAAGTTTTCATATACACGAAACTACGATAGATCACTCAATTCAAACCCAATGTTTTGGTATAAAGTATAAACCCACTGATTTAGCCAATCACAGGAATTCTTTAGACAGTGAGCATTTTTATGTCGTGTATTGCTTTATCTTTTTCCGCAAAGTCTTTAATGTCTTCTAGACTTTATCGAAGACAGCTTTTTAGAATTATCGTCACTTTCCAACGACTTTCCTTCCTAACAAATCCAAAACCCCTCTCATTAATTCATTTATTTAAGTAATGTACACAGACACTCTTTCTATTTATTTGTATATATAAAGAAGCCATTTTTCTCCCAAGTACTACTCATTCACTCGGACCACCAACTTGCGACCGAAGAAAGCAAAATCGAGACTTAAGTCTCTAAGCACCAAACCACTCGTTTGGTCTGTGTCTTTTAAAACAATAATTAATAATTTTTTTTTTATTAAAAAAATGGACTGTTCTTCGTTTCTCGACATATCTCTCGATCTCAACACCAACCCTTTCGATCGTAATTTCTCCGCAAAACTTCCGGTGAGTCTGGATTTCGCATGATCTATACATCCTTAGTAATTATCTGTTGTTGTTGTTACTATACGATTTCTGTTGGCTGGGGTTGCGGTAATTAATCATGGGTTCGCATTTTCAGAAGAAGGAGGTCAAGGTTTCGGCTTCTGCTGATTCGGAAAGGAAATGGTTGGTCAAAGACGAGGTTAGTTAGTGTACCATTAGACTTTACGATTGATGAACTATCAATGTTTTTTTAATTACAATCATTAGTATGATCGATGATGATGGGTTTAGAACAAGTTTTCAGATTTATAACTTTTCGTTATTAATACTTCCCCATTGAATTTATGAGTAGTTCCACACCTCTTGAATATCTCAAAATAACCCGTAATGATGTATTGCAAAAGCTAGTTTATATTCGAATTGTTTGCAACAAAACTAGAAGAGGTCTTGTTTGGTAATGGTGACTTATTAATGGTAATGAAACAGAGCGCAAGTGAGTTAAGAGAGGAGCTAAAAAGAGTCAACTCAGAGAACAAGAAGCTAACAGAGATGCTAGCAACAGTCTGTGAGAACTACTACGCTCTACATCATCATTTGGAGAAGCTTCAGCGTCGACAAAGCCCTGAAATAGATCAGATCGAGCAACCGACAAAGAAAAGAAAACCAGATTCGGATGACTTCTTAGGTTTTGCTAATGGACTCAGTAGTGGAAAAACTGAGAACAGCTCCAGCAACGAAGATCATCATCAACAACTTGATCAGAAAAATCAGCTTCTGTCATGCAAAAGACCAGTAAATGATACCTTTAACAAAGCAAAGGTTTCGACAGTCTACGTGCCTGCTGATTCTTCCGACACAAGCTTGGTAAGTGTTTTTTCTGAATATCATGTCTAAATTTGTAAAGGGCATGAATTTGGTATTGTTGTCTATGTTTGCTATGGAGTCAGAAGAATTAAACAGAGTGTTATCTTGTGGAATTACTTTGCAGACAGTAAAAGATGGGTATCAGTGGAGGAAATACGGACAAAAGGTTACAAGAGATAATCCCTCGCCTAGAGCTTACTTTAGATGCTCGTTTGCGCCATCTTGTCCGGTGAAAAAGAAGGTAATTTACACGCACTAAGTTTGATTCTCATTTGTAATTGTTTATCTCTGCTTCTGCAGCTGTCTAATGATGATATGTGGCTTGTTTTGTTGTTGTTGTTCAGGTGCAACGCAGTGCAGAGGATCCGTCCATACTGGTCGCTACCTACGAAGGGACCCATAACCACTTAGGTCCAAACGCTTCTGAAGGGGATGCTATAAGCCAAGCTGGATCAAGCACTGTGACTTTGGATCTGGTTCATGGTGGTCATAGATTAGCTTTAGAGAAGAACGAAAGGGGAACGATGCAAGAGGTTCTCGTTCAACAAATGGCGTCTTCGTTAACGAAAGATTCAAAGTTTACAGCTGCTCTTGCCGCTGCTATATCGGGGAGGTTGATGGAGCAGTCTAGAACATGAATCTTTTTCAGTGAATGTTTTTGTTTTGGTTTCTCATTCCTGGAAAGAGGAATGGCAATTTTTTTTCTTTCAGATTTTATCTTTTAATTAGGAGAGAAAGATGGAAACGTTAGTGTATATAAAAATTGTATGTACATGAAAAATCATAAGCATTCAAGAAAAATTAAATGTTAGTTGTTTAAAAATGGTTAGACGGACATTAAAGCATGTCCAGAACACCGCATCAGTTTCTCCAACCTGAAGGCATCAATGCCTCTAGATGATTCTGTAAGGGCTAATGTCTAGCATTGCTGTTATAGCGTTTTCTATGTGTCAAATGCGTTCGTTAGAATCAATTTTGTGAAGTTTGTTTTTAGTTAGACTAGTTTCCACTGTATCTGCTTCGTCCAGGCATACATATTACTGAAATCACTATCCAAGGTAATCATTGCAATGTCTCTTGTTGATCCAACCAAGCTCCTTTATCAATTTTAACACTTATGAATAAACAAAGTAACAAACCATCACAAGGCAGTTAGAAACTCGCTACTCCTAATTAATTAAGTTAGCGTAAAAAAGTAAATCAAGAGAGCTACGAAGAGTTTGAGCAGTTTCGGTCCCCTAGTCTGAACAATTTGTTTTCTTTACCAAGATTTGACAAATTTGATCCTCAACCCCAAATATGTATGTCCTCTTCTCTCTAAGGAAAATCATAAGTATTGGACAAAATAAATAGAAATGTTAATAATTGAACTGGTTAGCCGTACGTTTTTAATTTGAATTCAGTTTAGAAAGAAATTTTATAAAAATCTAGTCCCTATGTGCTACCAGATTTGAATCCGAGTGGTTCGACACAAAAGGGAATCTAGATACAAACTCTTGCCCTACATACGGGTCCAAAGAAACATATAATTAGTTAAATGTTTCATTTCTATGTATTTAAAATGTGCTACCATAGATTTTCAATCAAAAGTCTTCTCATTGATTAAGTTTGGACTCACTAGAGATAGTTGTTTTCTTTAACTCTTTGTTAACGTATATCCACATGATGCTTACAAAGACTTGTTGAAAAAGCGAAAGCATACATTATATGCACTAACGTTGGTTACTTATCTCTACATATCCAGATATCCTTCAAAATTGAGTCTTTTTTTTCTTCTTCGAAGTTGTAATTCTGAGAGAAATATTTTAGAAATACATCATTTAATAGGATCTTGAAATTTTGAGTATCTCAAAATTAAGTTGTAAAGTCCGACGATGGATACCAGGGGATAATTATTTACATATATATGAAAGTAACATATATAAATTTTTTGAATATATGTAAATCCACTTTTTTATATCAAATACAAAATATATGTCTTAATTCTAAAAATTATTGGACATATTATCTTCGTGTTGTTGCAAACTTGCAATTAATCGATGAAATCCTAATTGAAAATTTGTTTAGGCTCTCAGTGGACGTTAGGATTGGACATGGCGAAATTTTACAAACCAGATCAAATAAATATGTTGGGCCATTTGGACCCGGCTGGTCCATCTGACATCTCGATTATGCAAGGAAGTACACATTTTACTTAATTACACAAACCTAATGTTTGTTTGCTTTTCAGTCCCTCGTTTTTTACCTTTTGGATGCGTACGACAACCACAACTCTAAATCGCCCCCCTTCATTTTCCGCAACACTCCCAAGTCCCAAACATGATCTCAACAGCGGGGAACTATAAAGAAACTGTATTCCCTAGTAACGTGACTCTTGAAGAATTTGATAACACTGTATGGAATTTATATAAATTAAGAAACCTATAGAAGTGTGTATATTGTTTCTTTGAATTCTCTCAAAAATATTTGAAATTCAATTCAATTGAAATCTATTAATTTTTTTCTAAAAAAACATTAGCTTTCCCCATATTTAGTTGTTTAAAGAAGTGGGATAAGAAGCAATGATTGGAAGAAGATTCGCAACAAACATTCAAAAATCAGAAAGAATCAAAGTTTTCCCTCCTAATTTTCTCTCTGCTCTCTGCAACTCTCGTGATTCTCATTTATTTCCTCTCCCCATCTGTTCATCGCTCTCTGTTACCACTCCGTCCCACCATTATCAATGTCAACCCTATCTCGGTCCCTCCTTCTACCAAACCTTCTTCCTTTTAAATCTCCTGCCCTGTCTCAAACCACAAAAATATCCATGATTCGTTTCAATGGAAGGCCATGGACACTCGCGGCGGAGACGGGGGGATGGGTGCATTGTCGTCCAGTGTTATACGCCTCGGAGGGTCGTGTCTCGGTGGCTTTCTGGCTTGAGAAGTTCCAAGGGGAAGAGGGAGACAGGGGATGAACTAGATGAAGAAGATACGGGACGGTACCATTTGGCCTCCATAAGGTGCCCAACGAAGCGCCTCAACGACAGTAGCCCTTTGGCCGATAAAAAGCTGGAGACCAATAATTTTGGTGAGACGTTTGTATTTTTTTCCTTTCCCTACGGTTTTCATTCTCTGGAAATGGCCGAGTGTTTTATCTCATGGGGCTTGTACGAATTAACTATAACATTGAGCCGTAGGATTTTCTTTACAACTTTAACGAAGGTGCTTCCTTTCTCTCTTAAAGGGAAACAAGTTTTGCTATTAACATGAAATTTCTGGTTGATCTGTGCTCCAAGGTTCTGGAAGGATTTGATTTTTCATGACAGCTTGTATTTGGTGGATGTTGTTATGTATATACACTTATTACTTGTTTACATCATAATTTATGGGGCTTTTTCCTTTGTGTAGAATCACAAGGCAGAGAAGCACCTTTGGAAATGGGGATTGGCTCTTTCTTGCTGTATCTTGTTGTTGCAAGTAAAACTGAGCTTGACAAAATGGCAGACCTGCGAATGCAAATGGAGATGCTTCTTCTAAATGCAAAAGAAGAATTGCAGAAGAAAGAGTTACAGGAAAATCCACCAACGTATTCGAAAGAAGCATATGCAAAAGAACCAAACGGGAACCAGTTTTCTCCTCAAGTCATTTCGAATTTGGCATCATCCATTTTCGAAGGGTCATCAACAAGTGTTTTTCAAGAGGAGAACTCCGAATGTGAAGTTTCAAAACCAGAGGTTTACCATCCAGGAACAGACAACAATTCAAAACTCCAGGCTGAGGTAGGTAGGTCACCTCTGGATGGAAAAGCAGAGGAGAGACATACAAAGCATCAGATTCAGAGACAGCACAAACCTAAAGTATCACACAAACCACCTTTATATCTTCTTAAATTGGCTTGGGTCTGTTTAAGCAATTATGAAACAGGTTCTTGTATTCTCAGGCTCGTAATTTTTTTGTAGGAAACTGACGTCACAAAATATCCTCTACCTGAGATGGTGGTGACTGATGAAAAATATGGAGTGTGTCCGTACGAACTAGAGAAAAAGCTGCACGAACTATTAGAGACAAGGCAACAGGAAGAGTTACTGAAGCTTGAAACTGCTCTGGCTCGTGTTGAACGCAGAGTGCAGGAGAAAGAAACCGAGGTTTCATGGTGGAAAGACGCAGCCCGTCTGCTTGCTCAGCGTGTTCCCGAATCTTCTAGAGCTGGACTAGAATGGTGCAACCTGGAATCTTCTCCCATAACATGTTCGGAAGATTCTGGTCCAAGATCTTTTGAAGCATGACCAAAACTCTGCACCAGGTTCATCTAGATCATTCTGTAAGGCATCAGTTTCGTCTAGATGATCCTGGAAAGGAACATGTTTAGACTTGCTGTTACATCGTTTGTCTGATAAGTTTTTAAGCGTTTGTGTGAAGTTTGCTTTTAGTTAGACTAGTTGCCATTGTCTCTGTTTCGTACATGGCATATATATCATTGAAATCACTATCCAAGGTAGTCATTGCAATGTCTCTTGTTTATGCAATCAAGCTCCTTTATAAATTTTACACTCAAGGCATTTTGAGAATGATAATGGATTACTCTCACAGATGAAATAAACAAACTATCACAAGACAGGTACAAACTTGTCACTCCTAATTGAAAAGATACTTTAGAAGGAAAAAGGAGAGTTTAACAACAAAAGAAGGTCATTGCAGAGATCTCATTCGAGTGTTGTTGACCGGTGGAAATTCTTTAATGTGTATCAGTAGTTTCCTCAGAAATAAGGCTCTATCTCATCGGAGGAGATGCATCATTGACTAGAATGTAACAGATCGGGGGAAACGTGATGATCTTGAACAAAAGATATATGCTTTATTCTTCAATCCTCTTGTTTCTTTCTTTAAGATCAGTAAAGACTTTTGGGAGATTGAACATTTTTTTTAATGTTAATGGGTTTTGTTTCGTTTTTAGGATGTTCAAGAGGCTGATAGGACAGGTGAAGGATCTACATTCGGTCCGGGATTAATGTTGTACAAGGCCACCACTAAAGACGGGACTGTCACACGTGCGGTCTTAAAACCAACATGGATTTAGCACTCCGACTAACAATCTAGCCGGAAGTGCAAAAAAAGAAAGAAAGACAGTTTTATATTGTCATGTAAAATAGAAGAGGTTCAAGAGATTCATACTAGAACCAAAGTCTTTCGTAGAATCAACAAATAAATATATAAACGAAAATAAAAGAGGGAACTATCTTTCTTCGTCATCAAAGAGTAGCAGAAACAACATGCGCTAATTCATCAAATGGCTCATTGGTATTAGACAAGACAACGTCAACCCACTCAGGCTTCCCCGAAATCTCTCCTTTCTGGCGTCTATCAATCGTAATTTCTGCACACCAAATTTTTGTCTCATGATGACGCTTGTTAACATACACTTTCTCCTCCCATAAAACCGCCATTTTCCCACCACAATTCACCGCTTTAGAATGGACATAACCGGAAAAGGAGCAACGCAGTACCTCCAAACCCGTCACCCTTTTCCACAATTTTTCCTCAAAGTCACACCAATGGATCATACAGCTACTACAACGATAGAGCACGTTGTCTATCACACATAGAGAAGATGCTGAGAAAGCCCTATCTATCACTAATGGTCCAATTCTCCATCTACCTCCTCCACGCAGCTCGTAAGTATCACGTTTCTTAGATTTCACGTAAACTTTCCCATCATACGCTATGCTTTGGTACGTAGTAGAATCCTTGCATATTTCCTCGCTAGGACCCGGCACAAACTCCCAAGTTTCAGTCTTTGTATCGAATACCTCCATCCATTTGGTTGCGCTGTCGCAGTGGCCTCCTACTACATAGATTTTTCCATCAAGAACGCAAACAGATGGAATCCCACGTGCGACATGCATGCTTGGGGCCTCACGCCATGTGTGAGAACAACAGTCCATGACCATGACCTTGGGTGATACATTCTTATTTATTAAACCGCCAATGACATATACGTTGGTACCAACGAGTGCAACAGCTGGCAAGTAATCGGGGAGAGAGTAATGGGGAGATGAAACGGGGACCAAAACTTTCCTCGGGCTATTTGGTTTCTGGCAGAGAGTAAACCAACGTAGTGGGTTAGAATCATTATAGATTCTTAAGCAGACGTAGAGACAGCTCTCCGTGCGGCCTAAGAGGGTTCGGGTTTGGTAAAGAGCCGTTGAAGTAAGGAAAGAGCGAAATCTCTTGGAGACTAAGGAGATAGTTCGATAGTGTAATCTTGAGACACGGGCTAAACAATTCGATACCAAATCATCAGGAAGCATCAGAATATCAAAGGTCATGCTTTTTCTTTTAATCGGTGGCTCTTCTCCGTTCGACATTAATAAATTCCTCGAACGTTTTGGAAATTTCGTCAGGTTTTGAATTTGGGAACTTTAGAACCGTTCTTTTAAAATATACAAAATAAAAATTTAATCATCGGGTGGAAACCCTCTCCCACAACTTTTACTATCAAGCAACGGGTTTACACTAAACACCTTCTCTGTGTGTGTTTCAGTGCAGTCTCACAGAAGAGAACACTAGGAAGAAGAAGTCTTGAATAAGTACACACTACTAATTAAGAAGACTCAAATTTCCCTCGCTTGCTCTCTCCACTTCTTCCCTATCTCGCTCGTTATCTCTTTCGGTCTCTTGTTGCTCTGAATGAACCCTTTGTATTGACCGTGTCTTCCTTTTATAGCCAAGTGTCCTGCTCCTCTTTTTCCTTTTCCTTATTTTTTGTTTAATTTTCCTTCTGTGAAAAAAAAAAAAAAACTCCAGCATGATTCAAAGGAGGAAAAGGAATATTTTCTGTTTATTGTCAAACTAATATTTTGATAACGTAAGATATTAGTTTGACAGGTTTACTAAATTTCACACTAACGCATTTTGACAAATTATAATGGATGACTCTCAAACCGAAGATGAATAAATTACAAAGTTATAACTCCTAATTAAGAAATACATAGTTTGGCCAGCGAGGAACAAGGAAAAAAAGAAAAAGAGAGTTTGACAAAAATGTAGGGTCACTCAGGGATCTCATCTGAGTGGTGGAAATTCTTTATTGCAGGCTAGCCTATTGCAGGCAATGAACATCAGTAGTTTCCTCAGAAGTAAGGCTCTCGTTGTGCTGTTGGAAGCTTCAGCTCAGAATCTGAATCATCAGGATCTGTGGCTGGCGAGAAATAGCAGTCCACCATGTCTTTGCTCACATCTTCTAGGCGCGGAGGATCCCACTGCAAAATTTGGAGAGAAACAAACCAGAAATTTTCAAAAAGTTAAACGTTCCATTACCAAAACAGTTGCAAATGCATATAGTTTAAGGCTGATCTGTTTGTTTCTGGTTTATGTACCTTTGGAGCAAAGTCTTTATCCACCAAACGGGCTCGAATACCCTATCAACACCAACAGAAATTCAATATACGAAGAATGATGATCTAAGACCATGAAGCTTTGATGAGAAGTTGGTGATTGACTTTACCTCGCAGAAGTCACCAGAGACCGTCTTTGAGACTCCACAAAGAGATATACGGTACTCACGTGTGAGACATTGATCAAGAGTTTGAAATCTACCTTCTCGTATCTAAGAAGAGAAGAAGCCGCTAGAGTTAGAAAAATGAAGTGCTTTTTAACAAAGGAAAGGAAGAAACTACAAGGACTCACAGATTGCAAACTAATCTTTAAGCTCAAAGGAGAAGCTTCTTTGACTTGTTTGAGAGTTTTCTTGCACCATTCATTGCAAGAATTAGCAACCTCATTTTCCTGAAGCCACGAGGTAGATTTTAAAGCTTACAACTTCAAAAAATTCTCAAGCCAAATCGATCAAGAGGCTTCGAATTGAAATATAGGCAAAAATCTCTCACCATAGCCTCAATGATTTCTTCAACCGTATCAAGCCCAAAATATCTATCAATCATCTCAATCCTGAGAAAATAATTTTCTGGTTACACCCTCCTGGGATATAGTTCAAAGAGATTTTAAGATATGGGGACAAGCTCAAAAAATTACTTGTGAAGGACACTGCTACTGTCAGGATAAACTAGATCACCATATTGGGCAAGAGAAGCCTCAATGACAGTAGGATCATCGCTCAACAGTTTACCAATCCTCTCTTCGATCATCCCAAGTCTCTGCCATAACAGCTAATATAAGGAATGCGCTTTAAAGGAAAGAACAAACATGGGACAAGATAAGAAAAATGCATCAAACCGAGTGTAAGCAAAAGTGGGTAGCAAGGCCACAGGCTATCATTTCGACACCATTAAGTTTCTGCCCTGTTAGAGCCAAATATTCCCCTGAACAAGAAAAAATCCGCTTCAGAAGACCAAAACATAGCAATTTAAAGTATTTGTATGTCAATCAGATTCAGATCTTGTGTTTAAACCACCATTTTGCTTTACAGATATGCATAGAATATGAATCTAGTAAAGAGATCAACCAAAGGTGAAGTTCACCTAAGTAACCAGGAAGCCGTGAAAGGTAATAAGAAGCTCCTGCATCAGGATGAAAACCAATTTGAACCTCTGGATGGGCCAACACCTGCATTCGCGCGGTTCGTCAGAACACCACTAAAAATTCCAAAGGTACAAGAGAAGAAACACTTTCAAATACAAAGAGATAAGCGCTACTGATAACCGACTAAGACAATATTAAAAATACAGAGAAAATTAAACACGAACTAAGAAATCTAACATTTCTTTTTAAGAGACCGTATGACTCTATGTAACCACTCAATGAAACTTTCAGTAGAAAATCAGCGATTCGAAATAATAAAGCGAGCCACATACAGTTTTATCTGTTGCCACGCGAAACATCCCTGGAATTGAAATTCCACCACCACAACCCATGGTTACACCATCCATTATAGCTATCTGCAGTAAGACAATAAAGTATTATTTACAAAATCAGCTTCGTGTATTCTTGAGTGGAACCAAATAAGCAAGTCAAGCTCTTTTTATGCACTCATATGGTATATTTACACATAGCATCGAGGGAAAGTCTAGGAGTCTCACGTTTGGTTTCAAATATGTTCCTTGGAGGTATACAAATTTGTACAAGTTCCCAAAAAAGTGCTTACATTCTTCAGTATTCCCTGCGCAAAGGAAAGTAGCAATACATCTCCTCAATAACCTCACCAGATAAACTCTGGTGAAAGCCACTTCAAGCTATGGAATGCGTTACGCTGAACCTTTTACGAAACCTTTCCAAGTATTTAATAATTGAAAGTAACATAAGAGATTGACCTTCATTGATCGAGTGATAAATAGGCAAGACATCTGCACCAGAACAGAACGTTTTTCCGCTACCCTTCAGGAAAAATCGAAACAGTAGCTTAATCAAGGGTTATTGTGGAACAAGAATGCATCAAAAGGACACCAGAACTAAATAATAAGGAGTCGTAAATGAAGCTAGAGAGTAGCATACCTTCATCATAACAAAGGAAATAGCTGGGTTCTCTTCCCAGGACTCGTACAGCCTATGTAACCGACCTACCTAGAAAGACCAAACAAAAGAAAGAAATAAATAAGCTCTAGAAACCGTACTTCAAGTCCAAAATGGTTTACTAAGGTAAAAACAATACCATAGGCGCAGAAAGAGCATTGAGAGAAGAGGGTCTATCGAGAATGGCAGCTCTTGATTTGGCTTTTCCTTCCACCAAAACCTTCAATTACAGTAGATTTCATTTAAGAGAGAACCATAAACAAATTTCAACGGAGCATATAAGCATCGAATCAATTACATAATCTTTCTAACTCAATTAACTCATAAAGTATCAACATTTCCTGAAAACAATACCAAGAGATTCCCATTTCCTCGATCCATTAGGTAAGAATCGTGGAAGAGTTAACATAAGAAGCAGCAGACCGAACCCATTGTAAGGAAGAAGAGAAAGTAACCTGGTCCTCGATATCTGCATCTGAAGCGGAATAGTTTGGTAGAGCAGAGAAGCTTCTTCCATGAGAAGCAGCAGACCGAACCCATTGTAAGGGTTCAGTCACTCTTCTCCTCAAAGCTCTCACTGTTTGCATCGTTTACTCTCTCTCACTCTCCGTCGTCGGGGGAAGACGGCTCTGGCTACGAGGAGGAGGGTTTTGGCCTTTGGGTTTTTGCTCTGAACTTGTGTCCGACGGCGATTTCTAGCCGTCAGATGATCATTCGATATGATCCTCGACTGAGCCCACATAAGGCCCAATAGATCACAGCTTTATAGTCAGTCACATATCACGCTTTTTTCGCCAACCCAATCATCCATCCGGGCCGGACCTAAATTTTTTTATCATTTTACATATTTANATTTTTATTTTTTTTTTTTTTTTTTTTTTTTTTGATTTTGTGAATTCTGATAAGTACAATTTTTGAGAATTTTATAGATTTGATCATTTTGGAAACTTTTTTAATAAGGATTGGGTGGAAATTATTGTTTGCGATTTTTTTTTCACCAAAATTATCTAAAATGATTCGGCTAATCACAATAAAAAAAAAAAAATCAACATAAACTATTTCAAAAGATAAGATTAGAAAATTATATGTCAATTTTTTTGATATTCTTTTAATTATTGAAGATAAGCTTAATAATTAAATTACTTTTAAAAGAATTATTTTTAAAAATTTTAACTAATATGTTGCGAAAATTGGTCACTTTGTAATATTAGAGAATATTTTCATTAAATCCAAATAATGTATTACAAATTAGGATTTCAAATTCTACATGTAAATGTATGAGATTACTACATATGTTACAAATCTCTATCATCATTTCTATCATTTTATCTTTGATACAAAACTAATTTTATCTTAAATTTTTTTTTTCAAATTTTATATCGCAAATTCCAATTATAAGTTATTTTCATTTTTTAAATTTTTATCATTGGATAATTGTGTTTTTTTCAAATTTTTGATAATATTTTCTAAATTAAAATATAACTAAATATCATTATTTTTTATTATATATAACATCAGTAATATTTGTTTAATATCTGTTCATGTAGATATTAATAACCCATCAAAAAATAAAAATAAAAGAAATTGATAATGAAGAAAAAAAATAAAAAAAATTTTAATAGAATCAATTATCTATAACTCTGACGAGTTTTATTATACTCCATATCAAATAAGATCATATCAACCTTGTGACAAGGTAACACAGACCTCCATATAGAATAGATAAAACAAAATTAATAATAAAACTAGTTATTACATTGGTTTTAGTAGGAAACAAGACCTCATCTTTACTCCATGCAACATAAGCATTGATGGATTGAACCAATACCATCTCATATAATCCAAAGGAGGCATGTACATGTATACCTTCACCTTCCATTGAGTACTTTGAAATAGAGAAGGTGTGTTTTGTGGAGGTGTTTGCACACTCAAAATAGATATCTTTTTATATCTTTTCTTATCTTTTCTTGTCTTTTCTATTATCATTGTTTGCAAACTATATATATATATTAAAATCTATAGTCATGTAATCATATTATAAAAAAAATTAAGACAAAGTATATCATATCATATCAACACATACACTAAAATAAAATTATTAACACATTCTAAAATTTTATAAAATTAATTTTAATTTAGTAAAATTTTTCTCTACAATAATCACAAAGGAATTTTAGAACGCTTTCATCTTCACCTCCACTTTTAACAACAACGACTTTTTAAAAGTCGAGTCTATTTTGGAAATCGATTCTCCAGCTTCCACAATCACTGAGTCTCTCAAAGCATTTTGACGAACATTCAGATCATCTTGAAATACCCCTGAAATGCATGTCCACAGGCCACCTAGGAAAGCCAAAACAACAGGCAAACAATGAACGGACACACCACCCTGGAGAGCACATTCTAACTTGTAAGTCTTCATTTCCGAGAACTTGTTAGCGCCCCTATTAATTTCTCCATGCATAAAGCTTCAACAGACTGGACATTGATGACAAGCTTAATAAGACGACCAGCACACCTGGGGGTAAGACGCCGCAACGTTCGCTCACAACGAGTTGAGAAGGCGACGATAAAGTATTCCTAGATAATGTCCTCAGTTCGATAAAAAAAACAAAAGTATTTTAATATTAAAATAGTTATGTCAAAAAAATATTCAGACAAACAGTTAATATATTCTTGAAATTGAACAAATCGGCGTTCAAAAAAACCAATGAACCAGAAGTTAATTATGCCAGGGAGTAGATAAAATAGTACTTTAGTGTAAACAAATCTTTACGATTAGATTATCATATTGAAGGTAGAAAGACAAAAGAAACACATAAGTTAAGGACAACTTTATCAGTTTAAATTTAACAACCACAAATCCTAAAACCACTTAATAAGTTATGACCATAATAGTACCCGTAACTCTTTACAGATTTGTTCTCACGATCGTTTTGAAATAGACCCTTCATGATATAGAATGCCTCCGGCGCCGGGACGACGAGCTCGACGACTTCGCCGGCGGACTCTGCGAGCTACCAGACGAAACCTCGGAGCTCTTATTACTACTCTCACCTTTCCCTGGCCATATTTTCTCAAAGATCCTCCTTGACCTCGACGGCATCAGCTGGGGTCCACCACCACCACTCCTCGTGCTCTTGCTTCCTCTGCTTTTCTTGCTCAGCCCTACCTTCTTCGTCGCTTCTTCTCCTTCTTCGACAACTACTGTGCTCTCCTCCGTCTTCTTCACCTGCGGCAGAGGCGAGTGTGACGATGCCGCAACAGAACCGACGGGGCTATGATTAGCTCGAAGCTGCTCAAAGTAGAGAACTTGCACCACCACTCGTAAAGGAAGCCGCTCGTTCTGTGCTGCGTGTGTTGATGCCTCGCTCGTCAGCTTCCTCACATCCATTAACCCGCACAGTCTCTTCTTTTCCGATTTCGTTAGCTCCGGATGTTCCTACAAAGACCCAATTTTCAGAACGTAAAGATTTGCAAACTTCGCTCTGTTAAACAAGAAGAACGTCAGAAACTGCTTATATACCTTCAAGAAACTGTCAATGGCTTTGTAAAGACCGTCGTGAATAGGTCTAGCTGTTTCCGGGATCAGCTCAGATAACTCGATAAAGCTAGAGAGTGTAAGATCACGGTTACTTGCAAGATACGCATCGACCAACCTTCCGATGCTCAGTAAAATCCCGTTTCCTAAAACAAACTCCTTATAGCGATCATCTTCCGAGACACGTTTCTCATCCGCCATGAACTGATCGACAATCCGATGAACTAACTCGACTTCGTGTATCAACAGATCTTTAACCGAGGCCTCGTGCAGCTTCAAGCCCACGTTTTCAACCAAATCTTCTTTTACCATCTCGTCAGCTCCAACCAAGATCGAAACTTTAAGTAGTTTCAGCAAGAAGCTGCAAGTAGAGTAGCTCATCGCTCGGTTTACCCTCGGCAGCAAGTAAACAACCGTCTCAACGAGATGTTTGCTTGAAGAAGCTTCCGATGTCAAAGACTCCATAGATTCCGGTATCCACCTTGCAACATAGTACCTAAGAGCTTCCCCAATAACGCCATTGTTCATCCTTCCACTTGATTTCACAGCGCTCATCACCCGCTTGAACAAATCAATCTCGAGCTCACATACATCTTCGACCCACCAATCTTTCGGAATCACATTCACGTCTCTCTTCTCCCCATGATACTCAACTATCTTATCGGGTCCAGATAACTTCCTGTTGTGTGTATAAGACCAAGTAACCGTCTCGGGGTTCACCAAAATCTTAGCTGAAACAGAATCTATGCATCTGCCAACGAGCTTTAAATCTTCAGACCATGGAAGAAGAGATTTAGTTGTCTGAAGCACAATGATGGAGTCTTTCCAGCTTCTGAATATGCCCGAGTTGAGGAAAACCTCGATCTTGTATATGAGGTTACCGCGATCAACATCTTCAGTCATTTCAAGATACTCAGCTGCACATCGGACAGCGGTTATGTTGTAAGCGTTGAGCGTAACTGTCATCCCATAGCAAAACTTAGCACAGATCTCAAACGCTTTGTGTCCTCCCGGGATGCCGAACATCGTGATCTCATCGTTTTTTTCCTCACTCGCTTGAATAACCAGTCTCTGCATCCGATTGCTCTTCGATAGCAGCGGGAACTGAAAACGTAACATTGCAGCATCAAAAAGACATCCTTCATTACAATTGTATCACTTAAGAATCCATCAGTAACTACTTCTGTTGAAAGCATTACAAAAGGGTTACCTTATGGAGGTAATATGTAAACTCCCCGACATTGACAGTAACATCACTGTCTAGATCCGAAACCGCGTACCTGCAGAGAGACCAAGAACACGATCAGCTAAACAAGAACTCTTCAGGTTCATTAGTCAAATGTCATTACAAAACATTAATGTTATGTCACATTCAAAAGCATAAGCAAAGGCAGATTTAGCATGTTTTAAGTATCCACAAACTTTCAAAAGTTCGAATCTTGCGTAAAAGAAATCATTTCTTTTTCTATTCTCATACAGAACAAAACAGAGGAAGCAAGATTCCTTTGCCTGGTTTAGAATATCCAGATGTCAAGATTTGGAAGAGATGTCCCAGATATTTACAGAAACAAAGCATAAGTAAGAAAAGAAAAGAGAGATTCTTCACTTTCTGAATTTGTAGAAAACTCATAATCATCATTCCCTTTTTCTTTCCACTCTACCCTCTTACAAATCAGGACCACAAAACAACACATAAACAAAGACAGATCATATAATGGATGGACCACTCCTGAAACTCATATACCCCATTTCTGTTACTTTTTCTTTGTAGTATTTCCCGCAAAAATATGATGAGTGAAACCAATCAAAATGATGGTGATGATGATGATACAAACTAATCCTTATTTTCCTTTCACTAAAATTGAAACCAGAGTACGTTGTACTGTTCACTCACAGGGAAATAAGTCTAGCTACCTCCATTGACAAAGAGCAAATGAATTTTTTCAGGGAAGTCACTAAATCTGTTTTTCTTCTCGTATAAAAGAAAACAAAAATTGAAACCGAGAGAGTTTGGAAGGAAGAAGGGGCGGGTACACGTTTCTAGAAAGCCTTCAAGAACCAGACAGATGGGAAAAAAAAAACATGAGGAGAAAAATGAATAGAAAAGCGAATAGAACAGAACAAAAATCAGACAAAAACATAGAGAACAAACAGTAAGTGTTTCATTTGACCCATCAATTTAAAAATAATAGAGACTCAGACAAGGAAAACCAAAAAAAAAAAAAAAAAAACTTCCTTACTTGTGAAATTTGCCATCGGATTCAAATGTATCAGGCTTAGACCCTAGTTTCATGAACTTCATCTTTCTTCGTCTTCTTTACCACACGGCTCTAAAGCAGCTTAGTACTTCAAAAGAAAAAGCTCAAAGCTTTACTCTTCTCTCTCTCGATCAAATCAAAACCAGAACCAGAATAAGAAGAGTAAAAGAAAAAGAAAAAAAAGGGTGGGACAAATGTTGTTTCTTTCTTTGAACTTGAGCTTTGTTGGAAGAGGGAGAGACAATTAATGGAAATGGATGTTAGAAGAGGGACAAGAGAAAACCAAAGAACCCAACTCTCCTCGGACTAGGGGAATTTTTTTTCCTTGCTTTCTCCCATCTCTCAACTAACCATTACTAACGCATTTATTGTCTCTCTGTGGTAACAGAGAAAACCATAAAGTTCCCAACTTTTTTCCTTTTTTTATTTTATTTTTCTCTCTCTCTCTCTCAACTTTTCCAGGAAAATAAAAGCCCCTCTCAGAAAGAAAATCCCATCATCATAATCACACACAGAGAAAAGCAAAACGTAAATGGCGTAAGATAGAGAGAGAGAGAGAGAGAGAGAAGAAAAGGGCTTTGTGTAGCAAGTAAAATAGAGAGAGAGGGAATTAAAGGAGAGAGAGGGAAATCAGTCGCCGCCAATGCTTTTAAAGCGGGACTGATCCGCTGGAGATCTTCTCGTTCCCTCTTACTACTATTCTTCTTCTTCTTATTCTCTCTCTATGGCTCAAATCTCAACGAATATTTTTTATAATGAATATAGTATATATATATATACAGTAGATATCTTCCTTCGCTTTGAGCTCGGGAAGGGATGTGGAATGATGATGATTTATTTTCGGTCTGACGAAGTTGTCTCTCCCTACAATCCTACTCGGGAAAAGTATTTTTATAAGTATTTAAAAAATATTAAAGAATGGTGAAATTGAAAGGAAGAAGAGAAAAGAGAGTGGGAATCTAGCTGCAAATATTCTAAATTAGCCAGCTAAGTTGTTTGAATATGTTTGATTAACAACTGGTTTATCATTTATCCTCTTTTTTTAATCACTTCGATTTATCAATGCTTACGTCTTTTTAAGTTTATGCGCGTTTAGACAACGAGAACGAGGTTTCTCTGTGTGTATGTATTTAAAATATACAACGGAACTCGTCGAATTTTTAATCCTCTACACAGTACACACGATTAATAAAATGCTACATCAATAATCAATACAAAGACATTGATGTTCCTTCTTGATTTTACAAAGTTCGGTTTTTTTTTTATGCTAGCAGACTTTTTGATTGAACGCCTTTGTTTAAGATCAATTTGTAAACTATATATACCCTTGCTCCAGAACAATTCTATGGTTTTTTTTTTTTTGGAATTTGACATGTTTGTAATTGTTTACAAACCTCAATCAATTACAAATTTGATAGTTAGGATTCGTACAAAAATCAAACTATACATAAATCACATGTATATATATATATATATATGATTATGCTACAAGGGAATGGCGAACTGATATGGTTCAAGATCGCAAGTTCTAGTGATATCCACGCAGTTATTGTATCAGACACATGGTGCTGAGCCGGAGCTAGGAAGAAGAGGTTCTTCACCACACATTTGAAGGAGACCGTGTTCTCGTCTATCTCTCGTTCGTGAGCTAAAACTCTTTCGAGACTAGATCAAATCTTTCTCTTAGTCGCCTAGTCTCTACGTATGCCATCCTTTTATATAAGGAATCATTGAGATTCTCAAATCTTACAATGACTATAACTTGAGCATCAAGTAAATGTCACTGGTATTCTTTTCTTCTCCGGCACACAATAACTTGGTATGTTTGAAAAACAAAACTATGCTTGTGCATGTTATTTAACGAGATGTAGAGAATTAGTACTCGCTACCTTACTTGCTTTGACTCGTTCCCTTCTCTCTTCTGCCTTTTTTTTCCGACGCGCGAGTCGTACTCCGCTTCTTTAAAAATATCGAATAAAAAAAGAGACACGTGTCTTAGTGTCCATTAATTTCATTCTTTTTAGTTGTTGCGCGGGGCCGAGAGACGGCGTGAAATCGACGCGCCATACACTCTGTACACTGTAGAGTCCGTCCCAACGGAACCCCGTTTGCCGAGAGAGAGACACTTTGACTTTTTGCATTCCGTTATATTCTAGATACTCACGAAGTTGGTCAAACTTGCATTTCCTAACACTATTGACTTTCCATGCAAAAAAAGAAGCTTTTTAACTAATACACAAATGTTTTCTTCATAATATGACCGACTCCTTGTAGATCTGAAACTACAATAGAGTATCCAAAAAGTCAATAATTGTAACCAAATATAACAGTCACTAAGAGGAATCACACTCGTATTAAAAATTAACTAGGCTTGACACAGAATAAAAAGAACTAATCGTACATAACAACTCAATCTCACCAAGTGCAAGCAAAAGCCTTATCTGACCAACTTTGATCAATAGGGTGCATAACTTCTTTTCAGCTTAAAAACAAGAAAATAAATACTTATTCTCAAATTTAAGCTTGAAACTATAAATTTAATGTTTGCACGATGCTTCTATATAGTTGAGATGACTCTGACAATTATTTTACTTTTACTTTTTAGAAAGCAAATATCTTACTTTGATAGCGTAATTTTGTCAAAGGAAGCTTCATTTACATTTTTTTCGCGCCCTGTAAAGTTTCTCCTTTTAACGTCACTGAATATGTTTTTCTGTTAATATATTTTGTTTATACCCATGACTCCACGAGTATATCGTGTCTCATAAAATACTCAATATGAATAATCAAACCTAGTGTTCACAACTAGCTACCACATAGTCGGACAGAATGATGTAAAGATTGTTGCAAAACCATATGGTCGATAATAGGTGTTTTCATGTAAAATTACTCCATCTTGGTTATGCAAACTGACAAATCAACAAAACATGTGTGTTAATTTGTTTTTTTTTTCCCTGCTTAATTAAGAGAGCGGGTAAGGTGATCTGTAACTCGTGGCGGCAATTTTCTCAAGACAATAACAAAAATGGCATAGTCAAGATCTAAAATGGACCCGTTGGTTTAAAAGGTATTAATGTTCTTGGCCATTTTATTGGAGTATGTAATTTGGTACTTGGTAGGGTCTGCATGTCAATTTTCTTTACGTGCCGTAGCTGTTTTCACGTGATTAATAGCTCAATTTAATATGGACGTAAAACACGTATCGTAGAGTCGCAACGTAGTTATGGAGATGTATATGTATATGGTCCCAAAGCTAAGTCGACTAAGTAGTATATAAATGAAGGTTGACAGGGCTTGTTCGATCTAGCCAGTAGCTTGATTATATCAGTGTTGATTTGTCTGCTTGTTCGCTAAAAGGATAAGTACGTATAGTTTGACTTAACTATCCTTTTATTTGATGCCGGTCATTTAACTCTTTATATGCTCTTGCACAGAAAAAGAACTCATTGTATATATGCTCCGTTATCTCCGTTCTGTTCAGTGTTCAAAGTCTTTGAGTTGGATAATGTATATATGAATATTTCTTTCTGAGCAAAAATATTAACTAATGAATATTTTGTTTTTTCACTATTCGTCATGCTACCTTTCTTATGGTCTCAGGTCAGCAGTTTCGACTCTCAAAGACTCGAATCTTAATTAAAAATTATTTATTTTAAATACAAAAATACTTAAATGCTTGACCCAACTTTAATGCTCACAAATATTCGATTCAAAATACCAAAATAATCAATACACAATCATCCAAAACAATTATATATATATATATATGAAAGCGAGTTTAAAACCCGTTGTCTGGCCCAGACCAAACCTCCAAGACAGACTGGGTTAACACCGGTTAGGGTTGAGAAGTAGTGGATTCGAAAACAAAATGCCTCAGTAGTATTTAAAACTATATATATTGACGGGTTTCAGTTTTTTTTTTCTTCTACGGCTATAGTTTAATTTTTGAAAAACATACACGTTCCAAACATGAACAAATACAACTATTGACTTGTTGAGGTTAATTTTGAGCTTTGGATGACATCGGGGATCTGTCTATAGTAATTGATGAATCAACTTTTTCGTATCATGTTAATTATAATGATAATATTGGCCACATTTGTTGGGATAAATTTTGTTTTCGTGCCAAAGTCAGTATTTAATTCCCATGTCCAAAATATTAAGGTTTATGAATAATATAGAAATCGATTTGTTCTAGTATACGTGTAATAATAACGATAGGAAAAAAAAACTCAATACAATACATCAATTATTTCAATTATTTCATTTATTTCTAGCTACATATGTACCACACAAACAGGGAACCGGACACCATGCGGAAGTCCCTTTCAGGTATATTTATTATCATACAATTGAGATGATCAGAAAATTATACTTAACAAGGACAATGAAAGCTTTAAACCCAAAACAGAAAAAAGACAATGACAGATTATTATTTCGGCTATACTAACGATCGAAACAATATCTAAGGAATTATATTATTTTTCACTTTCCGCTAGTTTTTAGAGAAAATATTTTTTCAGCTAATATGAAAAAAGAAAAAAATTGCTATGACAGCGCAAAGTATAAATTTTACGTATATATATGAACGAATTTTCTAATCTAGAACAAAGACGAAAACTATAAACTTGGTTGAAATTTTTGAAGAGGACTTCTTGTTTCCGCTTTGGTCATCTTGATTTCCCTTTTAACTTGAGATCTAAGTGCGCTAACATAGAACATAATTATATAAGTCAATGCTATACGATATTTTCCCTCAAGGCCATAACCAATTACGACAATTGCTGACCAAGCTATTTTACCAAAAACTTCCGGTTCATAAGTCATAACATAACCTATATGATATTCGAACCTAGAACCACATGAAATTAATTATTGCTCTCGCACTTAGAGAGTCATGCTCTATATATATATGGTCGATTTTAATGTCTTAGCTAGTGGTAGATGTTATCAAAATTATAAGCATGGTTTGGTTATACAGATTTCAAACTTTATTACGAACTCAATCTCAATCTCACTCTCTCCCTTTATTTTTCTGGGCTAATCTCACTCTCTCCCTTCATTAGAAGAAAAAAAATTACTCTAAAAGTTTCCGTATGAATGATTATCGCAAAAGAAAACTAGCGTCCACGTCATCCACCTAGCCAAAGAGTTACACGTACGGACGTTATCATATGGGGTATAAGAGGGTGTATTATTAGAAGTGTCATTAAACATATCTCCTCCTTGGATGAAATAATAATAGATAGATGCATAGGTAAGACGTTGAAAGCACAGAAGAAAAAGCAATGGCATGTGGTTCATGAGAAAAGACTAGACGTAGCCTCCATTATTATGGAAGCATTATATTTATACAGTATTCTACCTCTTTTACATTACATTCACTGCATCAATATTAAATGCACTCCACAGATTATTATTATCCTTTCGGTTCCTATGAGATGTATTTATCTTGGTTGCAAATACTTCTCTCTCTATTTTTTTAACAATATTTTTGGTGCAAGCAAACTTCTCTTTTATCGAGCTTTGTATGAAAACGGCAATATATGAACATATATACACTCCAAAGTAAATGGGTTTGAACCTTCTGTTTGTGGGTTGTGTGGGTGAGTGTGGAAAATCCTTTATTACTAAATCGTAATTTAGGAAGTTAGTACAAAACAATGCTTATGATCATTGATTATACTTATAAATCGTTGAAAAGAAAATCAAACAAAACAAGAAAATTAATATACAAACAGAAGACTAAGTTGATCTATAAGACAGCAAAATGACATAGCTTTAGATGTAATTAGCAGCATCAAATGAATATAGGAACAATAAACAGTGAAATGATGGAATATAGGGGGGAGGGGGGAGGGAAGGTTGAATATAGTTTATGTAAGATCACCGTGACATGCAAAAAACGGGGTTGACTAGATGAGTGTTTTTGTTTCTGTTAGTTATATATTTTATACTTCGACAGTATATAGACAAATAAGTTTCCTCAAAAATGTAAGAAAATGAAAACTAGATTAAAATGTTATGCTAGAAAAATCGTCAAAATGATATATAAATCTGCAGTTCAAGAAAAAAAAATGTGATTATTAGTTTTGTTTTGGTGAAACCGCATAATCTTTTTACAGTTCCGGTCGGATACGATCAATCGTTTTATCATATGGCTCTATACTTACAAAGCTTATGGAGAGCAAAATAAATATGTTGATAAATGCTATATTATTGATGTGGAACTCGTATATATTTTTCTTACAATGTTTAATAACATTGATGACATTTCAACTAAATTAAAATCTACTGGCTGTTGTCCAGTTAGATCGACAATACAATAGATTCTAAAAATTGATAGTTCACCTTATCCGGGAGTTCATGTCGGTGTATGCAACAAGCCAATAATATGATAATGCACATAACATTAGAGTACTGCATTTGTGTTTTTACGTTACAATTCAAAAAAAAAAAACCATTGCGTATATACACACAAACGATTAATCTTGGTGAATGGTTTAATTTTAGACGATTGTGGGGGAAACCGAGGTTTCTCATCTAATTGAACCGTGGAGAATATACTCATACAAGCGAAACCAAAACTTTTAATTTTGAAATGAGAGTTATTAGACGCCAAACGACTAATAGTAAAGGTTTAACGTTCAAAAATAATAATTAAAAAGTTAATTTAAGACAGGCGTGAGCATAAGGCATCATAAACAAATGATGGTGAACACAGACTATGGGGTCCAAACCTCCATTATTGCAACCTTGTGCTTCTTCTCTTCCTTTTTCTCCTTTCTTCATAAATTTCTTTATAATTTCCGTTTTTTACCTCTTTTTTCTTTTCCGTAGACTAAAGGTTTTTTGGTTGACAAGTTGCAAAACTTATTTGAATTATATTTGGAATGGAAAGTAGTTTCCTAGAATAATTTTGGTCAGTTAGAGAAAAAACGGAATAACTTTGGTCGTTTTTCAGGCCTCTCTACCTTGGTATTTTCTTGAATCGCGATATACAATGATAGAAGACTTCAAGGAAGTGGACTATAGACTAATTTGGATGTTTTGTGATAATGGTGTGTGTGAGTTCGGTGATAGTACCTAGTAAGCTGTATATATGCCAATGAGAATTGTTATATGGGTACGAATAAAAAGGCGTAGGTCCACAATAGCCTAGTAACTAGTATCCAAATTAAAAAAGAAACGTAGAAAATAATGCAATTTTTTCTTTTTCATTTCTTTTTGTCAAAAATATTGCACAATCCAATGTAATATATTATAATGTAACTATAAATTTGCAGCTATACATTAACGAGCGAGAGTCTTGAATCAAACGACGTTACATGCTAAACATGCCCAAATCTAATGTAATTCACTGAATTTACATCTCTTGTGATAGAAAAATGGAACTTGAAAGTTTTCAATAATAAAAAAGTCAATCGTGGCTTATGATTGATTCGTACGTATGTAGGTATGTTTTTTCTCTCTACGAAAAAGCTTCAATTTGTCGATCCCGATTAGAAATTTAAACCATGGCCAACTTAATTCAACGAGGAATTGAATATGTTGATCAATAATTAAAATGTGTGCAGTTGGTGAAGAGAAAGAAGAGATTGTCGTCCAGGTTTTATGCTCATAAAGCAACATATGAGTGTTTCTACCTAACAGCCTATTTGTATACACTTCACTTTATTTGGGCCATTAAGTGGACTCACCTAATTTTCCATATTATAACGTTCCGATCTTAATTTATGCTAATCCTGTTTTTTTTTTTATAAAAAACATGCGAATAACCAATAATCGCATATATTCAAGTTGCCATAATTTTGTATTTGACTAATAGAATCATCATATATGTGACATTTTTATCTTTAAGGTTAAAGAAAAGTACAAGTTGATTAATACTTTATCTCGTTAATTTGTATTTCGGTACATAGATCAAATTTATATTAATTCCAACAAACTTTACGTACAGTAAACAAGAGGGCCAGTTGGCCACATTACTGGAAAAGGCGTTTCAAAAGTTTGTTTTTTCTTCATCAAAATAATAAATACAAGCAAACTCAATTTTTTCGTAACAATTCAAACTATGTTCTGTTTTTTAGAGAGTTCAATTTGAGCTCAAACTATCAAACCAAAAGATCGGAAAACCGGATTGGACTCCACGAAAGCCATGATACTCTCTACTCACGAATCTAACCTATATTTAGGAGAGAGCCCAAAATATGATTACGCAACTCAAGTCCACCAATAGTGAGCATATTTTAAAACTTTGTCTTTGGTGATATGCGTCATGTGATGTGAATAAGGATCCCCTTCTACGCATGTAGCTGCTCCACAACGCTAATCTACATATCATTATCTCATAGCGCTTAAGCGATCACCACCCCCAAAGCATGGTCAGTGCTACAACTAGCGAGTTAAAAATAAAAAAGAACCCAAAAGACTACGTTGTCTTCCTAATAAGAAATTAATCTTTCATGTCTTCATGATACTTGTAGAACAACTACAAAACGTAAAATGTGTCTTCCTATCCTCATGAAACTTGAATTTAGCACCGAAATAATACAATTATAAATATTTCCTTATAGTTAGCTACACAATTTCAGTTGTTTCCCCCGCATTTAATTTATTATTCTATTGGCTCAAGTATAGTTGACACTTGAAAGAATTTTTGTGTGTATGTTGAACTCGTTATGTTATTACATTACCAGAAAATAAAAAAGTTCCGACAAGAACATTAAGCAGGAGCAAAAACAAAAAATACAAATCAAACAAAAAGAAGATAAACCCAATTCCTTCTGGGGTTTTATTTTCTTGGATGTGTATCTTCCGGTTTAGCCGTTCCTGTGGCCGCTTTGGCTACATCAGTGGCACTAGCCTCCGGCTTCTTCTTAACATACATAACAGTGTACATGATTGCACCAGAGATCGCTAATCCGGCGATAGCCATGGTGGTGTAACTGTATGGCAAGTTACGGCGTTGGTGGAGAATACCGCCGGGATTACTCCCTGGGGGCCTCTTCGATGATTCAACCCCGGCGGCTTTGACTCCCTCCGGCCTCATCTTCGTCGTATCCGCCGTTTTCCTCCAGTCATTTTCTCCAGCCATTTGTGTTTCTTGAATATGTTCTTTTGGGACTATGATAATCAAAGCAGAAATGGTGTTATTTTAGTAAATGGGTTTTGGAGATAGTAAGAGTCACGAAGACACGTAGTGTAGTTGAGTTTGATAGTGGGTCTCAATAAGGGACACCTAGTCGATTCTGTTTGTTTTCTGTAATAGACGTATTAGGCAGGTGTCACGCCTTAATAATAGTAACTATTCGCCAGGTGCCGAAGATATATCATAGATTCATATGTGCAATATATACTTGAAGTTCTTTTGGATCTTCTGCGTCATGTGGGCTTAGGGACTCTTTGATTCATCTTATTTCAATGTCTAGACCCAACACTAAGAAGCCCAGCTCAACTAGAAAACAAAAAGAAAGTAAAAAACACTAAAACAGAACCAGCTAGCTCGACCGACCAGTCTTCCTAGAAGACTGTGTAATTAGTCATTATCAGATTCCAGGTTTTGTCTCTTTCCTATCCGTTACGTCACCTTTATCATCTGCCCAAACGGCTACATCAACATTTCTCATCTTTCCTTTTAATTTTAATTTTCAATTTTATAAACTTCAACGGCTAGTTCCCAAGTCTCTCTCTCGATCTATAAAAACCACCCAAGATCCTCCCAAACTCTTCATCTCCAAACTCATTCAAGCTAACACTTTTGTGGTGCTTAAATTCAGTAGAAAAGTATTTGTAACTTATGGCTTCTTCTTCTCTTCCGGTCACCATCTCCCTCTGCATTTCCTTCTTCTTCTTCTTCTTGTCCGTAAATGCAAATGAGGTAATCGTCGGTGGAAAATCCGGTGACTGGAAGATCCCTCCTTCCTCTTCGTACTCTTTCAACGAATGGGCTCAAAAAGCTCGCTTCAAAGTCGGCGACATTCTCGGTACACCTTCAACTTCTCATCACTGCTATCTATTAGTCCTTCAGAAACCCATAAATCCATTTTCATGATCAGTTTCAAATTTGTTGTTCTCAACTATACATACTTGTTTTTGTAATCGTCGATGTGACTCTGTTCTAACATTGTCACATCTTTATTCCAGTTTTCAGCTACGAAGCCGGTAAAGACTCGGTGCTGCAAGTGACAAGAGAGGCTTACGAGAAATGCAACACCACGAGCCCGAAAGCCAGCTACACCGATGGGAACACCAAGGTGAAGCTAGAACAACCCGGTCCGGTCTACTTCATCAGTGGAACAGAAGGTCACTGTCAAAAGGGTCAGAAGCTACGCCTTGTCGTCGTCACTCCTCGTAACTCTGCTTTCTCTCCGGCTCCTTCTCCATCCGACGGTCCCGCCGTTGCTCCTACTAGTGGTGCTGCTAAGCTCACCGGCGTCTTCAGTGTCGTTGGCCTTGTTCTTGGATTCAGTGCCTTCTTCTGAGAGAAGCTTTTTACTTTTATTTTTTCCTGAATTCCATTCTATTTATTAATTCTTCAAACATGAAGCGAGATCTTTGTTCTCTCTCTCCCTAGTCTTGTTGTTACTAATTTTGTATTCACAAGATCAAATTTAAATTTTTATTCATATAATCGGAATTCCTTTTACCCTTGTTTCTGGAATATACTAGTGAATCTATCAACCGTTTAACATCGAAGTGAAATAATGATTAAGAATTTAAGACGTTTGAATTACTTTATATCAGTTATGAGTTATGACCAGTCCTAAAAGAAAAACACTTTTTAGTTTGCAATCAAAGAAACACCTCTTTTTTTTTTCTTCGACATAAAAGAAAACAATTAAAGGTAATGAAACGGGCGATATCCGTTAAGAAAAAATGAGTGGGCCTCTAATAATGGGCCACTATTGGGCCTCAAGATATTTTGGGAGGGAAGCATAAAACGGTGAGGACTGAGGAGCTCGGAGCAAGCGAGCGAGCCACTGGGATTTTATCCTCTCGACAAGATATTTCCATTCTATTATTTTCGAAATCTCTTTTTCCGGTTCACCGAAATCAACAGCTCCGTAGTGTTCCTGACCGGTGAACGGAGACGTATTCATATATCTTCATGAGTATTGAGTATGTGCTTTGTTGTTAGTCACAGCTTCTTCTTCGCCACTTGCAATGTGATGAGCCATCATAGTTAATCTCTGTTTCGCTTCAATATTTCCTGGAATTGTTTTGCTTGGCGTAGTTTATAAAAATGGCAGCTTTACTCTGCTCGACGAGTCTGGGCGGAGATGTTACGGTCAGTGATGCTTTTCTGGTTAGTAACATGAAAGGAAAATGTTGTTGGAGACGCAATAGTTTGGTTAATGGCGGACTCAAGTTCCACGCTTTGAAGGTTGGGTCTCTGTTTCATCGTAAGAAACATTGGAGAAAGACCATGAGATGTAGTGTAAGTTCCGATTTTTCGGTTTCTATGATAGGCGGCAAGACCTTCAAATCTTCTAATTCGTCATCAGGTGAAGTCACGAAGGTTCTAATGTCGCTTCCTGATACTGATTCTGCGTTGTCGTATTTTAAATCTGTGGCTCAGAATTCGAGTTTAGTTCACACCACTGAGACTTGCAACTACATGCTTGAAGCTTTGAGGGTTGATGGTAAAATCGAGGAAATGGCCTTTGTGTTTGATTTGATGCAGAAAAGAATCATAAAGAGGGATACTAATACTTTCTTGACTATATTCAAGTGTCTTTCTGTGAAGGGTGGATTGCGGCAAGCGCCTTATGCACTTGGGAAGATGAGAGAATCTGGTTTTGCGTTGAATGCATATTCATACAATGGATTGATTCATCTTCTGCTTAAGTCTAGGTTTTGCACTGAGGCAATGGAGGTTTACAGAAGGATGATCTTGGAAGGTTTTAGGCCTAGCTTGCAGACTTACTCTTCACTTATGGTAGGCTTGGGGAAAAGAAGGGACATTGAGGCTGTGATGGGTTTACTTGAAGAGATGGAGACTTTGGGGTTAAAGCCGAATGTCTACACGTTTACGATATGTATTCGGGTGCTTGGCAGGGCGGGAAAGATTAATGAAGCATATGCTATACTGAAGCGGATGGATGACGAAGGATGTGGACCTGATGTGGTTACTTACACTGTTCTTATTGATGCTCTCTGTACTGCTAGGAAGCTCGATTGTGCTAAGGAGGTTTTCGCAAAGATGAAAACAGGAAGACACAAACCGGATCGTGTAACTTACATTACATTGTTGGATAGGTTTAGTGACAACAGAGATCTGGATTCAGTGAGGCAGTTTTGGAGTGAAATGGAGAAGGATGGTCATGTGCCTGACGTTGTAACCTTCACCATTCTCGTTGATGCTCTGTGCAAAGCTGGGAACTTTGGTGAAGCATTTGATACATTGGACGTGATGAGGGAGCAAGGTATCTCACCGAACCTACATACATACAACACGTTGATCTGTGGTCTCCTAAGAGTTCACAAGTTGGATGATGCACTTGAACTTTTTGGTAAAATGGAGTCTATGGGCGTTAAGCCTACTGCGTATACGTACATAGTTTTCATTGATTACTATGGAAAGTCTGGAGATTCCGTCAGTGCTCTTGAGACTTTTGAGAAGATGAAGACCAAAGGAATAGCTCCAAACATTGTAGCCTGCAATGCGTCTCTCTACAGTTTAGCTAAAGCAGGAAGGGACCGAGAAGCAAAGCAAATCTTCTATGGCTTGAAAAACATAGGGCTTGCCCCTGATTCAGTAACCTATAACATGATGATGAAGTGCTATAGTAAGGTTGGGGAAATAGACGAAGCCATCAAGCTGCTTTCTGAGATGGTGGAGAACGATTGTGAACCTGAGGTAATCGTTGTTAATTCATTGATCAATACGCTTTACAAAGCTGATAGAGTAGATGAGGCGTGGAAGTTGTTTATGAGAATGAAGGAAATGAAGCTCAAGCCTACAGTTGTGACTTACAACACACTGCTCTCAGGTTTAAGCAAAAAAGGAAAAATTCGGGAGGCGATTGAATTGTTCGAGGGGATGGCGGAAAAAGGTTGTCCACCTAATACAGTAACTTTCAACACTCTCTTCGACTGTCTTTGCAAAAACGAAGAGGTGATCTTAGCCGTGAAGATGTTGTTCAAGATGATGGACATGGGTTGTGTCCCAGATGTTTTTACTTACAATACGATTATCTATGGTTTGATGAAGAATGGTCAAGTCAAAGAAGCAATGTGTTTCTTCCACCAGATGAAGAAACTGGTGTACCCTGATTTTGTTACCCTCTGCACTCTTCTTCCAGGTGTTGTGAAGGCTGGTTTAATCGAAGATGCTTACAAAATCATTACGAACTTTCTTCACAACTGTGAGGACCAACCGGCCATTCTTTTCTGGGAAGACTTGATGGGATCTGTCTTGGCTGAAGCTGGAATAGAAAATGCCGTCTCATTTTCTGAGAGATTGGTCGCTAATGGAATTTGTCAAGATGGTGAATCGATCCTGGTGCCATTGATCAGATATTCTTTAAAACATGGTAATCCCTCAGGTGCTCGAACTTTATTTGAGAAATTCACAAAAGATCTTGGTGTCCAACCCAAACTTCCGGGATATAATCTGCTAATCGGTGGGCTTCTCGAAGCTAATATGATTGAAATAGCACATGAATTGTTCATAGAGATGAAGAGCACTGGTTGCATCCCAGATGTTTCTACCTACAACTTCTTGCTTGATGCTTATGGAAAGTCAGGAAAAATCGACGAACTCTTTGAGCTCTACAAAGAGATGTCTTCCCATGAGTGCGTACCAAACACAATAACTCACAACATTGTCATTTCCGGGCTGGTGAAAGCTGGAAATGTGGACGAGGCTCTTGATTTATACTATGACCTTATCAGTGATGGTGACTTCTCTCCAACTGCTTGCACATATGGCCCGCTTATTGATGGCCTCTCCAAGTCGGGAAGATTGTATGAAGCAAAACAACTCTTTGAAGGAATGTTGGATTATGGCTGCAGGCCAAACTGTGCTATCTACAACATTCTCATTAACGGGTTTGGAAAAGCGGGTGAGGCTGATGCAGCGTGCAAGTTATTCAAAAGGATGGTTAAAGAAGGAGTAAGACCGGATCTCAAGACTTACTCGGTTCTAGTGGATTGCCTTTGTATGGTCGGAAGAGTGGACGAGGGCTTGCATTACTTCAGGGAGCTGAAAGAATCTGGCCTCGACCCCGATGTAGTATGTTACAATCTCATAATCAACGGACTCGGAAAATCTAAGAGACTTGAAGAAGCTCTTAAACTTTACAATGAGATGAAGAGCAGCAGAGGAATCACCCCTGATCTATACACTTACAACTCCTTGATTCTAAATCTGGGTATCGCGGGAATGGTGGAAGAAGCTGGGAAGATTTACAATGAGATACAAAGAGTGGGTCTTGAGCCAAACGTTTTTACATTTAACGCTCTGATCCGTGGATACAGTTTATCTGGAAAACCCGAGCACGCTTACGCTGTGTACCAGACAATGGTGACTGGAGGTTTCAGCCCCAACACAGGAACATACGAACAGCTCCCTAATAGAGCTTGACATTTTACATAGCTAATACAATTAGAGCTCTACCGAGTGAAGCATCTGCAGAACAGTCTATGTCATGTAAAGTGTACAAAACATAACGTTGTGTAAATGTCATATTGTTTTCTGTGTTTACATGATGATGATACCTTTTTCAAGGCCAATAACATAACAAGTCAATCATTCCCTTGCATTATTGGAGCACGTGGGACAAAAGTCTGGGCGCAGAGGAACTGGAATACTGATCAGATTGTGCTATTAATTAGTCTTTCAAAAGGATTTACAATGTGAACCAAAATACTATATGTCATTTTCTGTGACTCTGAGGTTGTGGCTAGTTTGATGAGCTCGGCTTATCGTGGCTTGCTTCAGCTTGGCTACTTTCTCGTTTCGGTTTCGATTCGGTTTTTGATGGAGCAGGTTCACCTCACTGAACAGGCTTCTTGAATTGGACCAAGATCATGGTCATGTTATCACAGCCTTCACCACCTGCGGTGTTTGGAGCCAGACATCTATCGAGAACTTTCTCACAAACCACAGAGAGTTTGGTTTCCTGAATATTACCGATCGAAAGAGAGACTGTAGGATCCAACAGAGGAAATACTGGAGAAAAAATCAGTAATCTGAACGAAGACAAATCCAAGTTAGCTTACCGAATTCATCTGTTCATGTATAAAATCAACGAGTTGTTGGCTTGACATGCAATCCCTGCAGACATGAGACGAACCAAGACAGGTGTTTCAATAACACTATCACGAAATGAACTTGTTTGGAGAACAAGATAAAAAGAAAAGAATTCAAACTGATTTTACCAAATTCCATCACAGGCAAGAACAAGGAAATCATCATCATCGCAGAGTTCAACCTGAAGAGAAAAACTAAATATGTCACAGAAGATATTGCAGGAGATATAGAACAGGCATAAGACCCATTTACAGACTTACAGTGTTTATATCTGGACTAGCGGTAACGATTTGCTTTTCAGTTGGCAAAAACTTATTCTTCTTGAATTCCATGTCACCTGTAAAGACACAAAGAGTAGCTCCAATCAGAGATTTCATGCAAACAAGCTGCATTGTGTGAAGAAGATGTTACCGATAGCTCTTGCTAGATTCAAGCTTCCATTGACTCGACCAGCGTGAATAAAGCCACCAGCTTTCAGTATCCTTTCTTTCTCAGCTTCAAGATCTGGTTTGTGGTCTCTAGAAAGATTGTATGCCTGTAGACACACACACACACCTTTGTAACAAAGAATTAAAGACGCAAAAAAAGTCTTGAATCAAAACACTTCAAAATGCCTAATAAAACGGTACATTACCTGACCCTTTCTGGATATCACACAACGTGAGTCACCGGCATTTGCAACAAATAGCTGTTTGTGTCTAATAACAGCTACACATGCTGTGCTCCCAGAATCAGGTCCAGGAAAATCAGAATGAGGACCCTGTTTTGACAACGAACGCACAAATCTTAGATATCTAACTCTGCTTTTGCTTAGTGATCCTAATTCGATCTTCAATGTAACACAGAAGAAGTGAGACTGAAAAATAGCAGAGCATTATGCAGATAGGGAATATTTACTTCCTCAAAAGCCCAAGGATCGGGTTTATTGGCGCTGTCCCCGCTTCTAGGTGACCATATAAACCCTTCAATCATTCCGCTGAACTTATTGATCTTGTCACCAAGTATGGCCAATTCTCGCCATCCTCTCTGTCCTTGCATCATCTCATCCATTCTACAGTAAACACCACAGCAACAAGAGACAAAACACTTTATGCAGAACTTCAAACAAGATAAGACCCTTGTTTGCTATTAAATCCTAAGTCATAAAGAGGCATAAACTTAAAAATGTTACCTGAAAAATGCTTTTTGAAGAGATGTCACCACGTCTCCAGCTGCATATGCCTCATTACTGAGAACCTGCTGATGTAGATACTTGGCACAGAACTTCGAAACAGCTTTACCTATAAAACTAGCCAAAATCATTTGAGATTCCATATACTTGAGGATTCGTCTTCTAACTCTATCTAGCTAACTTGTGCTCTGAAGAAAGATAAATGTTTCTTCATGTTTCTTTTTTACCTCCATGGCCATCATAGACACCCAAGAAGGAAGTGCTGTCATCCAGATCAAGAATTGCAGCATGCTATTAAAGTTAAAACCATTTGAATGAATCAGCAAAGGAAAAAAAGAGCTGAAACAAAAATAAAAGGTTTCAACTTTAGACTGTTTTCACTCACAGCATCTTCCATGGTGGCACGCCAACCTTGCATAGAGGATAAACCGTATCTGAGTTGATCATTCTCTCCATCTTCTGAAAACTTCTCTGTTTTCGGAGAACTAAGGTATATACCCATCTCTCTTTTCTGCAAACCAAAATTGGATTCGATTTATACGTATATAGTCGTGAATCAAGAGACGATTTTTATAACCAAAATTTGAGAGGAATTGCAATGGACGTCACCTGAAAATTAATCTCAGAGACCTGTGATCTTAAATCTACAAAACCAAAACAAAGAGGCTTGAATCGATTACAGTTTAACCAATACAAAAAGAGACACGGATTTAGATATCATAGGCAATTCAATGGATCAAAAACAAGTACGTGAAGAAGTTGTGAGAGAAGCTTGGTTTCTCACATCTCTGGCTCGATAATGGCTGACCACAAGAAATCTTGAGGTGGTAAAGAAACTCGATCGGAATGTTTAGAGGGATTTTTGATGAGGTCACGGCGATAAATTTGTATTTTGGGATCAAATTGTAGCATTGACAAAGCAAACAAAAAAGAAGAAGAAAAAGTCTGGTTTTGTTTGTTTTTCCTGAAAAGCAACGAAAGTTCCTCAGTTTGTGTTCCACAATGTTTTTCTTACACACTATAATACAAATTCAAATATGTATTACACTTAACTTATATGATTTTGGTGGGTAACAAAATAAATTACCGTAATGGGATTGGCGATAGTTATGTTTCTTCAAAGGTGTTGTCAAAAATCATGTGTATATAAAGGGTAACTTAAGATTAAGGTTTTTGTTGTTGTTGTTGTAATTTTTAGTTGCAAAATTCATTTTAGTTGGTACGATTTTTCTTTCACCTCAATTTTCAAAAACTCAAAACATTAATTATTTCTGGAGTTATATAAGTTTAGATTCATATCTAAATCACACAGGTCTCTTGTGTCTTTATTAAATTCTCTGAAAATTAATAAATATCAAAACAATATATAGGCCGTACATTTTTTGCTGCACACGACCAAATAAGAATTTTGGACAGATTTATTTTCAGGACACAACTAACTACGGAGTATATATTTTTTTGGGGGAGTAAACATTTTCTTTACTCAATTAAATTTGGAGAAACTAAAGTTCAAAAAAAAAATGGAGAAAGTATATGACAGTAACTGTTATACTTCACCGCAATTCTTAATGGAATAATTTATAATTGTATTATTGTTGTATAAATGACTGAGCTTCAAAACATGATTATGTTTTGAAGTTTCTATAATTGATTGAGCTTCACAACATGATTACGTTTTAAAGAGACTACATATTAGTAATAAGTTTAGTAATTTGGAGTGATCAAACGAACAATGGCGTTGCATTTGTATGATAAGCTTTTGACTAGTCTTCACCAAATCCATAGCTTTGACACCGCTCAGCTTTTCCATTATATATGTCAATTTTATTTCTTCTCGAAAGTGTGAACGTAATATCGACGACGTGTTAAAATCAGGACCGCAGTATTTTCTTAATGATTCTAATGGCAGTTTTTGTGTGTGAAAGTGGTCGTTACACGAATTTTAAATCTCTTTTTTGAGGCATGATAATATAAATTTTAAATGCTAAGCCTTTTACTAATTAGCTCTCAATTTCTTTTAAACGCGTAACACACTTTCAGTATATGCCAAAAACTCGTGTTCTACATACACATTCAGACATTCTCTGCTTCTGTAATGGCTTCTTCCTCATACGCACCATCATCTGCAGTCTTCAATGGTTTCGCTGTAACGAAACCTTACCCACCTCCAAATTCGCTTGCCTTTCTCGTCCCTTCAGTGAAAATCGCCAGGCGAACATCAAACTCTAGGATTCTGAAAAATGGGGTTTCCTTGAAATCTTGGAATAATTATGGGTTTCAGTTCAAATCCAGAGATTTCAGTGTGTATGCAAGAGCTGCTGCTGAGAAGACTGTTCATGATTTCACTGTAAAGGTACGTTTCTTTTTCAGTTTCTGTTCTGATCAAGAAAGAATTTAGGTGAATATGCTTTTCTGTTAGAAAACCTCAATTCTATCAAAATATGTTTTGTTCTGTATACCTTGGTGAACTCTGAAGTATATATAGTAGTATATGTTTATTCGAGAGCTTGAAACATCCTTCGTAAATCCTAAAGGCTGAAACATAGTTGTTCTGTTCTGTTGTTTTGTTTTTCTTTCTTGAACAGGACATAAATGGGAAAGATGTGTCCCTCGACAAATTCAAAGGAAAACCTCTGTTGATCGTTAACGTTGCTTCGAAATGGTTATTCTTTCTTTGTTTATTCAAATTTCAAATTCTACTTTGATAATTAGATCTCTTCATGTAGAGGTTTTCTTGAATTCAAAAAAGTTTGATTTTTTGGTTACTAATGTCACAGTGGTTTGACATCATCAAACTACTCGGAGCTTTCACAATTGTACGAGAAATACAGGAACCAAGGTGAGCTTTTCTCCTTACATCCCACTGAATATGTAACGCATTGTGTGACCTTGTTGACTGTTACTCTCATTTTTGTAGGATTTGAGATTCTAGCTTTCCCTTGCAATCAATTTGGAGGTCAAGAACCCGAATCAAACCCAGATATCAAGCGATTCGTGTGTACCCGGTTCAAAGCTGAGTTCCCTATATTCGACAAGGTAAGCACAACACGAAAATAACATACAAACATATTGAGTTGTTATATTGTTGGCTGTTACATTTTGCAAATCAAACCGAGAGGCTCTTGGAGTCTTTGATAAGAAGTTGTGCTCTTCAGGTTGATGTGAATGGACCGAGCACAGCTCCAATATACCAGTTCTTGAAATCAAAGTCTGGTGGGTTCTTGGGTGATTTCATCAAATGGAACTTTGAGAAATTCTTGGTTGACAAAAAGGGCAACGTCGTCGAGAGATACCCTCCCACGACTTCGCCTTTCCAAATCGAGGTACCAACCTTTGATCTAAGAATTAGAATATTTTCAAGAAAGCGAATCTATCAACATGTAACATCCTTATGTATATATCTAATACTAACAACGTTTTTCTTTTGTGACGTTGCAGAAGGACATCCAGAAGTTGCTTGCGGCTTAAAATACTGTTCATAACGTGTGTACAGAGAGAGATTGATAGTGTCTCAATAATCAGGAGGTGGTACACAAAATTACCGGTTTAGTATTGGTATACCAGAAATTTAGATAACCATGTATCCCTTTCTTCGTCTTGTGTTTCAGTACAGAAAAATGACATTATACATACGATCGGGAAATTCAAATATACTTCTTTTTATGTAAACACTGACATCCGATTATTATGATATTTACACGCGCGCGCGCGCTCACACACACACATGCCCACGCACGCTCATACACACACACACGCCACGCACGCTACATACACACGAAGAAGTGCTTAAACAATTAGAACGAACATCAACGTTGGCGTCGCGAGGAAGAGTCTTTAAGTGACTGTGGCAGGAATCTATGGCGGAGATAAATCGGTGGAGATACCTGCGAGGATCGTCGAGATACTCGAGGCGGAGGATCTCGTCTCCGTCTAGCCTTACGAAGAGCTGGCCGTGGCCGTTGACATTCTTCTTCTTCTTCTTCTTCAGGAAGCACGACGAAGTCTGAGTATCTGAGTGGGGTATACCAGAGGAAGATCTCCGGTTCGGTCCTGCCCTCTCTGACTTGGTTAAAGGTTCTGTTCCTAAGCAACAAGAACTCCTCCACAGCTACCATCATGCGATCATATATCGCATCTACTGCTAGGTCTTGTAAGGTAGATTGGATTGCCACGTCATCGACCGTCGTGATCTCTCTGTTTCCGCTACACGGTAATTCTGGCATCTCGTGTTGCTCTAACCGTACAAGCCTCTCGCTCGGCTGGTCCATGTTTTTCTGATTTTTTCTGATTTTTTCTGACAAGGAGTATTTATATACTCTCCTTGTACAAATGTTTTTTCTTCATAGAATAAATTTTGTATTTACCTTTATTCGTTCTAAAGATTATACTATATGACAACAACAAAAAAATGATTTATCACGATTTTACGATAATGATTAAATAATCAGAGAAAACTTTCTTTAGTTAAGTTTTCAAGCGGCAATTAAATACTAATTTACATGTTTTGACTTCTTTGTTTTATTATTCTCCACTTGGTTTATGACTTTGTATTGCTTCAAAAAGACATACTAGTTTTGAACATTTTGAAACGGCGCCTGACGCAAGTAAATGCAAGTCACTAAATTCAATTTCCTTACTCATCCCATCTCTAACGTTCTAGGTTACAACTTCAATTCCTTGAGATTACTTGTATAGAATTTGGACAATTTCTAGATTCAGGATTCAATTCCAACGGCACGTAAAATAAAATTAACTATTGTATCCCCAGAGTGGACGTACACAACAACAATCCCATCCACATCCTAGTCACCTATAATTAGTCAAAAAGTGTTGCATATCCCGGCTCTAAACTAAAACAATCATATATATGTGAAACCTATGGAACCACTTGATAAAACATGACACAAAAACCCTAAATCAACATCCCGAAAGATTACAAATAGGTTACCGCAAAGACTGCGTTGATATCTTTGACTTCGCATGAACAATTTGAATCGGGCAGCGGCCAAGATTTCGACATAGATAATCCAAACCTGAAACAGAATGAACAGAAATACATCATCAGAATGTAGATTGATAGCACACCCTCGTAACAATAAAATAGCCCTCTGATCAAAACGAGGATTTGCTGCACGCTACTACAATCGAGAAACTAAACAAAGTCGCTTGTTCACACAAGAGCGCTGTTACACGCTCTTTGACTTCCTAGCTCACGCAAAAGTGCACCTGATGAAAATGCAAACATAGAGCTAGTCTTGGTGGAAACTTGTAACATTAATGTAATGCAATACATAAGTACTCTACAAACAATATTCCATTTCAACTGATATGGTTACTATCATGAGACATTTTCCATTAGACTCTTAGAAAAAATTAAGAAGCTCAGCCTTCTATTATCGATCCTTCGTATAAACATGCCCCTTTGTCTCGACGAAGTTAAAACCTATTTGTTACCAATTAAGGAATTGTGACTTAATTGATTTTCAAACAATAGAAAACGTAGGAACAAAGGAGAAAACAAGACAGAAAGCAAGAACTGAGCAATACAAGAGACACCGAGTAAATGTCTTACATTTTTAAAGGACTGTATGAAAAAAGACACCTAGCAATACAAGAGACAATGATTTGTAGGCTATTTATAACCTCATCACTCGGAAGCAAATCTCAAGATCAATTTGTATTTCAGTCATAGATGAGACTTATATAATTAAAAATGAAAATTTGGAATAGTGTTCCGACAGAGAAAAAATCATTCGAATTCATCTAATTGACAGAATTTTAATCTTCTTCAAGAATTAGTAATAGAAACGCATACATGGATGATTAACAAAGCAATTCCAATACTGTAGATTTCTCAACCACGATTTTTGAATTGATTCTTCTCAGCAAATGCATCTACGAACCGCATATGGACCCCAAAATTAATTGAAGAATTGGGAAACACACGCAACTACTTCAGAAGTGCGTCTATATGGTCAATTTGAGGATTAAATACAAAGTAACATGTTGTCCTAAATCAAGAAACAAACTCAAAGAACATGTTCTTAGATCAAGAACAAAACTCACAAGAATATTCTCGCAAGATTCACAACGTGATCATCACATGGAATCAATTATATATAATTTATAAACCACCTATATCACACATAAGCTATATATAACAGAATAATTTAATTCAGACACATGAGCACATATCTCACGGAATCAAAATGTACGAGCATACAATATAAATAAGCTAGAAACCCATCAACTGAAGATCATGAACAGTACTCTTGCAAGATCCATAATTGAAAACAGATGTGATCACATGAAGCAAATATAACTCTACACATATTTATGAATCAAGAGACAAAATCACGGGTTATAAAAACTAATGAGAAACGAAAAAGAAAAAAGAAGGAAAAGAAAACCGTATATATAATAAAATAGCTTGAATCGAGGAAATTAAGGATTCAAATGAGTTAGGACCAGCCTAAGAAAAACTAGGTTAACGTTAATGGTCCCATATTAATCTCGCTTAACCAAGCCTTAAACACATAGATTAAAGCTTTTTCGAGACTAATGATCTCATAAAATATAAACTTCAACAAAGGAGAAAAAAAGACGAGCTCGCATGCAAGTAGAAGCCAAATCAATATATGGCGCAGAATATAAGAGCAAGCTAGTATAGATGAGATCGTATTAATTACCTTTGGAGAGATGAAGAGCATAAGAGAGAGAAAGTGAGAGAGAGAGATAGGAACACAATTAAAGAAGAAAACGTGAACAGACCGAAAAGAATCGGCGCCGGAATCTGACAGATAGAGCAGTGAGCACGCAAGAGAAGCAAAAGCATCGAACATGCAAAGTGCCTTTGTGTGCTCACTCTCTTCTGTCAGTTTCTTTGCGTTTCTCTAAAATTTATCCCAAAACTCACTCTATGGCCTTACCGACAAGATTGTGTAATCGAAGATCGAACAGGAGAAATGAGTATTTGAAAGGGAGGAGATTTTTTGAGGCTGAAGAGTTAGATCTGAGAGGCTTAGGGTAAGCAAACAAATCAGAGGGAATATTTATAACCGAAGAAAAAGAGGAAAGTTATATTCATTTTTAGATACCCTCAAATCTAGGGTTTTGACCAAATCGGCAAGGGAAAATAAATTACCAAAAAAGAAAGAACAAAGAGAGAGAGATATATTCGGGAAGAAGGATTAGATTTAGAGGAACGGAGAAGGGAGGAAGAATCTGTTAAAGATGGAAACAAAAAACCTTATCTCCCTGTCGCTCACTCTCTTCAAGAGTCTTATCTCTGTTTTTGTTTCTTTTTTGGATTTTGTCTCTTTCTTCTCTCTCCCTCTTACATGCAATGGGACAGATGTCTGGAGAGAGAGACATTTGAGTGGTTTGGGATTGGATTGAAACAGTATCATTGCAGTTTATAGTGGTCAATCTCATAACCTATAAACGGCAAAGACAAACCTATTAAAGATCTTGAATTTTGCGAATGAATTTTGGTCTTTCACGATGGGAGATAACATTACTTTTTTGGGAATCAGCTTCTTTTGTATTAAAGTAGTCATTCCGCGTTTAACTTTTTAGTTTTCAATTATTTTCTTAATGACAGCCAATGAACAAGCAAAACTAGTCGGAAAAAAAAAAGCAATTCAACAGTATATATATATATATATATATAGACAAAACAAAGAAACAAAATTATCAAACATTTTTCATGGATAGAAAAACAAAACAAAGACATCGGAATACAAATTAAATGAGGATTTTAAAAAGTATGAAACGATTGTTATTGATTTAAATCACTCTTCACTAAACAGTTACCCGCCTGAGTCTCTATAATATAAAATTGTCGACGTTAATTATGTTGTTCCATCCAACCTAAGCAAAAATGCAGTTTAACAGTCCGAACTATAGAAATGCATAGTTTACTATTTGAGCAGAAATGTAGTTTAATTATATGAACTATATATGGAAAGGCGCCATATATACTACAGTTAGCCTGTATATATTTATTTATTTTTAGTCGAAGCCCGTATAGTTTAATATTTTTTTCTATAGTAAAAAAGGTGTTCTAAGATTCACAATCTTTTCAAGCCGGAGATCAAAATCTGTTAATTAATCTTTTTGTCACCTTCAGTATTCGAACTCATGATGTAGAATCTATCAATGTAGCTTTTTTGAAAAACCCCAGAGATGCTATTAACACAAAATTAACCTTAAAACTTACCAATTGTACGTTATAGATATATAAATTAAGTTAGCTCCTAGCTATAAGTTAAATTATGATACTTTACGTTAATTTTGTTTGTTTTATTTTTTTTATTCTAAGAACTTATTCTGATCGACACGTGTTAATGCAATAAGGCGTCGGTTAAATAATCCAACTATTTCGCTCGTTTAAATTCTCTTTTGAGATACCGAATCGTTTTTTATTGGTGCTAAAATGCTGAGAGCTAAGAATAAATGCAAAAATGGAATATGCCGAATTTTATTGAAAATAATAAATATATCAGCTACCCATAAGCAAAGTCCAAGTATAGATCCCATACGCTCGCACAAATATTTTGTTTATTAGAAAATGGTAAGAAAACTCTTATGGTGATTTCGTAAGTACACGATTGTGGGCTGTCAATGTCATGTGTAATCTCCAGTCAGGGTCCTGCTTTTGCTTTAACAATAGTGTGTGTTATCACGTAATACAGTTTTGTTCATGTTTTGCCGTTTTGATAAGTATTATATTAGAAAATGTGTTATGGCCAAAATATATATATCAAAATAAAGTAAAAATCGATGAGCTTGTACGCCATTTCCATATTTACTAGTTTTTTTTTTTTTTTTTGGGTCTTAACCATATTTACTTGTACTCGAACAAAACTAAATGATTCCTAAAATTGAGCCATGTAAGTTTTTTAATTTGTTTGTTAGAGAAATTTTCTTAAGTGCAACAGGAAACTTTTGGCGCAAAATTTAGTACCGAAAATAGAAACTCTTTAATTGAAAAGCGATGAAACAATATTGTTTTCTTGTATAAGCATATATGAATTATATGATCTTAGAAGTAAACAAAAAAAAATGTTATATATCTTCAAATGACGCATAATTGATCAAATAAAAACGTGTTAGCATCACAGTTATTCTCCACTCCTCTTGTAGTCTTGCTCAGTTCTCTATATGTATTTCCAATAGAATTATTTCTGATATAGATCGATTAACTATTTGAAAATTGATGAAACAAGATTGTTTTCGTGGAATATATAGTATATGACTTAGCAAGTGGCATTTCCCCATATTAAATTGTCAAGGGAAAAACATATTTTTAAAATATCGTGAAAGGTGAAAAAAACTGAAAAAGGGTAAGAACTTTGTGTTTGACCTAAGAATATATTCAAAGACTGTCTATTCATTACTTCCTGATGACAGAGATCATAACCCCGACTACTTCACGAGTAATGAATATATGATAAGATATTGCTGTCTGCAAAACCCTGACTTTTTCTCCACACATTAACAACAAGAAAAAAACGAAGCTAAGAAATGTATTATTTTTCTTTTGTCAAAAAGCTAAGCCATGTATATATTCATGAAAATCATATTTTCTGATTTTGCTGTTGTTTTTGTTTCTACATCCTTTAAAAGGTTTAGTAAGGAGTGATTGGTAATTGAATACCATAGAATTTCATCATATATATAATTGGATGGGTCGGATCTAGATTCATTAATATATATGGGTATTCAATTTTGTCAAAATAAATAAAATTAGAAAATATTATTAAATCATTATACAAGTAAAAAGTATTGAATTAAAGTACCATAAGACAAAATTTAAATTGATTTTAGATACATTCTGGTACATAATTATTTATCAATATAAGAAAATAATATAATTCTTTTTAATAATTTTAGTTTTAGTAAAAAATTAAAGATTTATATTATACACATATATATATATATATATTTCATAAATATTATATAAAACTATCCAAATGTGGATATTCTGATCTTTATATATAAATTATTTGAAGCAAAAGTTCTTAATTTTGGATAAATTGGATCTTGAATTTTTTTTATCGATTTTAGTGTTACATATATAATTTTATTATGAATTTAAAATATATTATTTTGGATCAATTTTTTATTTTATTTTTTTAATTAGCTGGAGTATTTTGTCCATCTCTACCTGATTGGATTTTCTGTTCAAGATGGTTAAAACGCTCTCTGGCGGTGCTGAGCATTAACATTTAATCTGTAAATGCAAACATATATTATTCGTTCGTTACCAACAAAATAAAACATACAATAAGATGAAAAGAAAATAAATAAATTTTTGCGAACTAATGAACACTATGAAATGGGTTGTGTATTGAATTACACATTGGCCCCGTGGGGAGTCGTAAGATACGTCTAATTAATATTGGTCGAATTGTTATCTTTTAATCCTAGATTGCGAGTCTCGCGTTCTCATTTCTCATAATGCTGATTTAAACATCCTGGTCGTCTCTTACTTTGCAGGCTTCCTCATGTTCGTAATGTGCACCTCGTTCTCGGGCTATCTGTTAGTTAGCTATTGGTCCCATCGTGCCACGTGATATATTAAGATTCGTTTATACAAGTTATGCATATAAAATACGTATTTGATAAGGAGAGAAGTAAACCCATCTCCTCTCGGCGTATGGAAAGGGGGAGATGAGACAATATGGAATCATGGACCACATGTATCCCATTCACCAATGACCTTCCATCTATTGCATCAGATATTATATCAAATTTTATAAGCATAAGTTGTTTTGTTTTTGGTTTGTTAATGTGTAGTTCTTGTTTTAATTAGTTAAAGTTAATACCAGTTTGTTTCTTTTCCTCTCCTGAAAATAATAATTATTTATTTATTTAACTTGCAAACCCACCGAAGACCTTAACCTTAGACCTAGTGGGCCTTGTTGCAAGGCTGTAGATACAGTTAAATTCTCGAACCCTTGATCATAGTGTGGCTAGCTATATGCTAAAAAATATATGTAAATGGAATATCCCTTAAATAAGGGAAGCAGACATTGGCCATTGGGTTTATAAATCTCCAAGCATCTCGTAAAACATTAGTATGCGTGAAATAGTAATCTCAAGTCTTTCGTCAACTTATTAAAACAAATCCTTAAGATCGAGAAAAATACATTTGAGGAAAATTGTCACTGAGGCCTCTACAGGTCCTCAAAGTCACAAAGACTAGTTATTTGGAAGAGTACAAATTTGCAAATCAACATCCTTTAAGAAGCGTAAGGAACTAACACTTCATTTTGGGAAAATGACCAATTTACTCAGGCATTGGTGAACATGTAGTTTTTGTATATTGAAATAAGTTCACGAATACAAAAACTAAAAAGCCTTGTCAACAAAATTAAGATGTCTTATTTCTTTATAAGATTTTTCTCAGTTCGGTTTGGGTCGATTGGATTTATCGAAATTGAACACTCCGACTTGACTGATGAAAAAGTTCAAACAATAAGTCAACTACTCGGCAAAATGTTTGGCCAAAGATTTTTGGAGCAACCCAACACCGACAAAAACCAGATATCGCTTAAACGATTTTCTGGCTAATGCTAATATCCTAAACCATGATTACGAATAGCATAAACACATAACTCAACCTAAATAAATCCAAAGTTTAATGATGGTTTAGGAAGATTTACTGCTAATAATCCAAAACTCAATGGAGAGTTGACAGGAAAACGTGGTCAAAAAAATAAGAGTTAAAATAAAAATAACCAAAGCCACCTTATGTATCCACACCTTAACGCTACATAAGCTGAAATCAAACCTAGGTGAAAAAAACACTCACTACTACGCTTCTTGTCTTAAATAAAAACAACTCTACCCTTCTAATGGCCAGACGACGTCAACCAATCCGCAGCCACCTCAGCCACCAATACCCACCGCCGTTGCGCTTAGCTTTCCACCTTAAATTACATAACCATAATTCAAAGGAGAACATCGAAAGCCCTTTTGCTAAGGTCAGACTCATCGCTTCCTCTTTTTGCCGGACTTCGATTGACTTGCCTGCAACTTGCCTGAACTAACTGATTTCCCTTTTGTTGCTGGTTCTGGTGTCTTCGGTGTCTCTTCAGATTCTGACTCCGCATCGCTCTCCTTGCCCTTGGACGAAGGTGTAGATTTTGCTTTGCCTTTTGCTGCTTTGCCCTTGGCTGATGAAGGTTTTGCAGGTCCTGACTTGGATTTTGATGAAGTCGTTGTAGTCTTGGACGGCTCTTCCTTTTTCTTGGATGAAGCTTTGGATGTGCCAGAGTCTCCTTGGTCCTTTGATTTTCCAGCTTTCGATATCTCTTTCTTCGACTTACTGCTTCCTGATTTTGATTTACCAACGGCTTTGAGGGTTTCCTCTTCCTCGCTCATCAAGTCGTCAGAGCTATCTTCTTCTTCTCTGCTAGCTTCCTTTGAATCCTTTGGTTTGCTCTCTGTTTTGTCATCCTGGGACTTCTTGCCGGACTTGGAAGCAGGAGCAGCTTTAGACTTGCTGGAACCAGCTCCACCACCCCTGAATTAGAAGCAATATTGCTTATCAGCAAAGATTTTTAAGAGACTTTCAACACATTTGTTTAACTATTTGATTTCAGTTTCGTTTACTTTTTCCCTGATGATTCCATCTTTGATTGCTTGCCTGTCTTAGCTTTCTTTCTCTGGGGCCTGCATGTAGAATTAATAAGCTTGGTCATCACAAGAATAGCACCTTAATATCATAACAATATATCATCACATCGAGCTATCCTTTCAAGTGCCACGTAAACACCGGAACTAGAGAAGTAACACTTACTCTGCTGAGGCTTCTTCCTCATGACCCGCCTGATCAGCAGCTTCTTCACCCTGCTGACAGAAAATGTGAGTTACGGCCAAGGGGAGAATAAAAAAAACGAAGTCAGACATGAATGACATATAATGCCCCACCTCAGTTTCCGATTCATCCAGAAAATGCCACTTTTGTTTCTTAAGATTCAAGATTTCTTGATCTCCATCATCATAGAGAACCTGAAAACGAAGATAGCAACAACACACAACAGATAAAACATACCATAAAAAATGCACTGAATCTAAAAAAACATGTACAATCAATAGGCTAATGGTTCACCACAATCAAAAGCGACGAGTAAAAACTAGTTATTGAGACTGATAAAACTGGGCTTACCAGATGTTTCTTCTTAGCAGAATCATATGAATTGACCACACCTTTATAATACCTGCGGCAAAAATCCAATATTCATTTACAAGTATGGACAACTACCCAATGTGCTAGTCCAGATTCAGCTATCTAAAGGAAAATACATAAAATAGCGGATAGCGTTTATGTAAATCAAATATAATTCCTAAGAAAAAAAGTACAAAATGCTTACGCTTTATCCATAGGCCACCAGACTCTGACCCTTGACCCAACTATACTTCCATCAGGGTTTTGGAGATCAGATGCCTGCCAATGAAATGATTCAGTATGAAGAAGACTACCAATACGAATAAAGGATTAAATAAGAGATACATAAGCTCAACAGAAGGCAACGGACAGATGCTCAAGAGAACAGTATCTACAACATGAAGAGAATAAAAAGTTGCAATCATGCACAGTTACTACTGCAAATGGCATTTGGTAGAACATAATTCTTTTCCACAAACAATTATAAGAGGTAACATTACGAAAACATACTTTCTCTTTGCCTAGACTTCGTTTTCTCTTAGTGCTTGTATTAGGACTTTCTTCTATCGGTTGCTTCACTTCTTTCTTTGACTTTGAGGCTGACTTTCCAGAGGAAACAGCTGGCTGAAAAATACAATTAAAGAATATCGGTAATCTTAAAAGGACAGGGAAGGCAGATATGTACCGAATCATACAGGTCAGGGAAAAACTTACTTTTTCACTATCACCTGAAGAAGTTTGTAATGAGTCTTCATCCATGGCTTTCCCACGTCCTGGTTTTTTCTTTTCCTCTTTTGGCTTTGAGGATTCTTGTACATTATCACTCTCAACTGCCTTTTTCTCTGACTGTTTTGCAGCTTTTGTCTCAGAGGTGCTTTTCTTTGAAGGAGGAACAGTAGACTTGGCTTTACTTGAAGAAGCAACCTTCTTTCCGGACTTTTTTGTTACTTTAGCTTCAGAAGTGTTTGTTTCTTCGGAAGCTTCTTCAGTAGCAGTAGGAGCTGATGGTTTGGCTTCCTTCGTCGAGCTCTCCTTTTTCTTCTGGTTTGCAGTCTTCTTAGGGCGGCTTTCCTCAACAGGATCTTCAGCCTTAGATGGAGAACTGACATTGGCAGTTTCATCAGTAGATGTCTTAGATGGCAAAGCCTGCACACTTGTTTCCTTATCATTTTCAGAAGAAGTGGCGTTAACAGATGAATCATCAGGAGGCAAACTTCGCACATCCTTGCTCTCCAGGATTACAGGTTCAGTCTCCTCCTTGATATCTGAAGCTTTTGATGACTCCACCTGTTTGACAGAACTGGGTTCTTTTTCCTGAGTTTGATGTTCAAGATCCGGCTTCTCTTCAGAAGTATTATCCAAGTTAGTGTTATTAGGATTATCAAGTTGTTGAGGCTCATCTTTAGCACTCGTATCATCTTGATTCTTTGTAGACTCAGTATCAACAGAATCATTCTGTTGCGCAACGCCATTGCTGACTCCTGACTTACCAGATTCATCCTTAGGTGCATCAGTTCGCTCGGGTGTAGAAATTACTGCTGCCTCCTGTTTATCCTGCTGATTGGAAAATAAAAACCAATGAACAATCTAGTTGAGCAATTTTATTTTTCAATGCCGATTTAAGGGATAAAAGAACATACCTCTACTTCTGCTTCCTTTGTTAAATGACCTTGACTATCCTGCGGGGTAAAAAATTGGGAGAACGGTATAAGAGCATGCCATGTGACTGGACGACCAAAAGATGAGGCAAAGTTCGACAGAAAAACGGGTGAGAAATAACTGGCTGGGTAGAGAAAGAGATGAGTAGGCTTACCTCTTTTTCATTCTCAACAAGTTGGTCCTGCTGCAAAGCACTGAATGTCCCTTCACATATCGAAGCCACTATCTTACTATACTCATCTAAAGAGACACCCGAAGATCTCACTGCTTCAGTCAGATACCCTTTGAGCTTGCTAGCACAGTTACTGAGAACTTGTTCTGCTAACTTCCGTGATACTTGAGGAACCTGAGTACAAGTTGAAAGAGTTAAGAAAAGAGGATCGATTGCTGAAACATAACTAGCAAGGCCATCAATGTATCACCTCATCATCCTTTCTAACATAATTTAGAATTGGTGAAAGCATCTTTGGAGGTATCTCCTCGCTTTCTTCTAAAACCAATGTCATAATGTTCTCCATAGATGAAAATACGTTCTCTGTATGATGGTCCCTGCAAACGAATATAAATTAATCATCAGACAAACATGATATCGAGTGAGAGGCTAGATGCACGGAGGAAAGTAAAACCAAGTTTCTGTGAAGGAAAAGTATTCAGAATGATATGGCTGCTTCTGACATTAACAGTCACCAAATATATTATCTAATGTGCTGAGTGGTAAACAATAGCACCTACGAATCAAATGTGGCATAAGAAATCTAGAGGAAGAACAATTCAGGATAATAAGCAATGTACACACATCCGTGTATGTCGTATATTTTCGTGGACTAAAAGCTAAAAAAAGAATAAAACTTGCATCGATCATAGAACTGTTGCTAAGTTCAACTATAATACTATCGGAATTGATTTATGTTAGATTGTACCTTATAGCCTTCAAGAAATTCTGGAACATCTCAATGAGAAGTGCATCACACTCAAGATCCAACATGACAACGCATGATCTGACCTTGGCCACAGTTTCGAGGATCGAGGTCCTTTTGGAATAGGAGCGACTAGAATTGTCAACTAAATTTTCAAATGATGATACAATTAACTTGAATACTTCCTGCGCATGGATAGAAGAAAAGAGTCAGGAAAAGCCAATCACTTTAATGCCCACTTCCTCAAGAAAAACTACCAAAAAAATAGCATACCTTCATCTGATCATCATCGTAAGGAGCATCCGGAGCAGTTATTCTTGTAATCTCACTGATGCAGGCAGCGACTGCAACTTTGACATCGACATCAGAATGCTTGAAGAGTTTTCCAGCGACTAACGCTTTCATCAAGGGAGAGAGTGCATTCTGCATAGAGTCGGGAGGTGACTGTTCAACATCTGATAAGCAGATGAAAAGTTTCTGCAGCGAAAAACAAAAGGAATATCAAAATCAAAGCATAGCCACCACACACAATATAATAAACACAAACATGCAAGAGAAGCACAAGCCAATACGCTAGAAACACAAGTGCTATTCCTTACGCACTAGCTTTATCATCTAAGTGATAAACTGCTCAATGTCAACTATCAAAGATGTCTTGTGTGTGAGGGAAAATCAATCAAAGATGAGAATGAATCCCTGAGAAGCTAACTCAATAACAGAACAGTTGACGCAGCGTCTGTGAACCAGAATTCATCAAGCGAGGATTATCCTAAGGGGAAGAATCTATTCGAAAGAGAGAAATCAGCCATAAGCAAGATCTAAAGAGCAATGCAGTAGATTCGCAGAGAGCCTAATGAAGAATCGAGAAATCCACAGTAAAGACATGCACACACTTAGCATTGCAGGAAGCCGAAAGCAAGAGAGAGGACAAAAAAGACAAAGCAAAAGAAGAGATTGAAGCGTAAATGGTGAAGGAGAGAGAGCTCACGTCAAGGAGAGAAAGGAGCTCATCGACTGAAGAAGGAGGGTCAATAAGCTTTTCCCCTGCTTCCAGAATCTGATTCTCCACCTCTTTATCAGAATCCGACATCACTCCCTCTTCTCTTCTCTCGCGTATCTACAAATTAGATCTCTACAAACCCTAGATTCGGAGACTTGTCACCACCGGAAAATCCTCCTTCGAATCCAGAAATGGGAATAGATGCGAAGCCCGATTAACCCAAGCAACTACCACAAATTCACCCTAACAAGGTCACTGCTGAGCAAACAACACGCTAGGGTTTTCTCCTCTCTTCCTTTTTTTTTTTTTTTTCTCAATCTTAAAACAGTTTACACAAAACCAAAATAAAATTAAAACAAAAGTAAGAAATCTTCGCAGACGCGACCCCTCAGCGCCGTTAAAAAGATATATATATATATAAAATAATCTTCTAGAAAATAAATTTAGGAAGGGTTTTATTTAATTTCTGGTGTAGAGTGATTTATTAACTGGTACTCTCTTTTTTGACGATGTGTTTCCTTCTTTTAACCCTTTCTCTTTTTGGGCTTCTTTATAAGGGAATCCAAAATTCTAGGGAATCCAGTATTGCGATTTTTTTCCCCTTTTCTCCGGATTTCACCCGCTTTTATCAACTCAGGTTAGCTCATAAAATGATTGCCTCTCAAATCCGGCTTTCGAATTATTTTTCCACTTTTTTTTTGGTGGCACATGAAAATTCTCAATAAATTATACATCAAATACTGAAATAACTGTTAATTTATCTTTTAAGAGATTTAAAACTAAAATATAAAACTAGGATGGTTCACAGACTGCTTCACCATATTTGGATATGAGATTTATAAAGACTTCATATTAGATTGAGAACAAGCTACCTTTGCTTTAAAGATTATCCAAAAAAGATAATAATTTAGAATTTTGTAAAAATTAATTGTATATAACATTGTAATTATTATTTTTTTACATACATAAATAGTTTGAAGCATAAATAGTATTATTTAAATAAACATAACATTGTTTATTTAATTTTAACAATCTGGGAAAATTAGACTGATTATCATATATAAGAGTTAATGATTTTAAATTGGAAAAAGGTTAATAATTTGTTGAGATTATTAAAAAACTAATTTTAAAAAATTTGCATTCGAGAAGATGAATTCTTTTTTTGTTTCGCATGATTATAATACATCTAATATTAAAGTAAGCATTTTATGTATACATATATTAAAAAAAAAAAAATTATCATACACATGCATTAGCATTATAAATTTAGAATGGGTTATAAGAGTCAAAGTCTCAAATTTGGAAAGTAAGAATGAAAATTTGCATTTGCAGAAACAAATTAATTTCTTTGAAAATTATGTAAATATTAATTGATTTTAAATAATTAGACAAGATCCTATACTATACCATTAACAGATTACTACTTTTAAACAGTTTTTTCCAGCTTTATTTTTCTTAAGTGGTATCAAACAAAAACCAAATTAGTTGTATGTGCATATAATATTTTTTTTTTGTGGGTGTTTTTCGGGATGAAAAAAGCTTAACAATGGATGAGCTTGTTCTTGAGCCCTCCAGCTACTAAAGCGATTCAGCCCAATAGTTTATCGGGCTGTATATGAAATTTAGCCCAATAAAATATAATTAGGTCGAGTCCGACTGAAAATTCAGTAACCACATGAAGCACAGGAACAGAATCACAATAAATTAATGGGCCAAATCTCAAGGTCGACCCATAGTCAAACCACTTTGCATCGTTCGAACCTGGAAGCCTGGAATAATCTGAGTTTTATCCCGAAATCCTCGGAAACCTAAATAGTAGTAGTAGTGTCGAATTATGAAATATATATGATCATTGCTGGTGGGACTGACGACCATTTTATCATGGTGAAGTCTTGGGGGATTTATCGAGTTCACATTCTCTCGGAAATAGACGACGACAAGTTTACGTTGCTAGGAGACTTTCTCACATAGAGCCACTCCAACAGTGTGAATGCATTAATAAGAGCGGATAATTTGATATGTCACGAACAAATCTAGCGCCTCTCTTTTGCTATTCATACACCTAGTCATCTACTCAGCTGTCAACGATTATCTAACTACTGTACGTTTTTAAGTAGAAAAAATAAACTAGTATTCATTCGCCATTACCAAAACAAAAGTTACAAGAAAACCATTAGCGACCGCACTGTTTCGACCCGGATAAGCTCTTATCGGTATGATTAGTGGCCAAATTAAATGATATATGACATTCCGTAAATTTTCAGACAATTCAAGACTTTTTTGTTTATTTGAATCAATATTCGATTTTCCAATTTTTCATTCTCCCTTACCCATTATATCACTAAAGTAAATTTATATGCCATTAGCTTGGTTTTTAGTCTCAAGTGACTTGCGTTAGATAGGGATATCATTATTAAATATCAACTAATCGAGTTTGAAAAATGAACCTAATCATAAGAAACAGGATACTTATTCTAATGTAATAATTATTGGGAAATGAAATTGTAGATAAGCAGAATGACCATATACCTAGACAGCTAGTGCAGCTTTAGTAGTATCCACAGAAGAGTGTTTACTAACATAACATTAAATCATATCGAACCAAATAAAATAGACTACCTTTAATGATAGCAGTCACACTCCCCACATGCCTCTCGCACCGTTCATTTATGTTCTTAATTATTTAGATGTGTACTTTTTCATATTCGGGACCATCGGTAAATAATAAATACTTATAGGGTTTTTACCAGAAGGAAAAAAGAAGAAGACAAGAGTATAAACATACTCAAATTTGTAAGGATGGAAATACTCATAATCCAGAAAAAGGATATTTACACAATATTATAAGACTAGAAAAGCTGATATAATTGGAAGATGTAAAAGCTAACAAACCCATAACTTTATAACATACCTTTCGCACTCAGCCTAGTAGACCTAGTGGGTTTTTTTTACTTTTAACAAAACCACTACCCAAACAAAAAAGGTAACTCCACATGAACAATACAACGACACATCGTACGTTGGGTACACTATATGCATTATATTAGATTGTGTCTGTGGGACTTTTGTCGCATACCTCAGAAGCTGATGAGATCTGTCGAAGCAACACTCTTCTTCTTTGTTTTTATGTCCTCGTGTTAAATCAGCTCAGAGTTTTTTCTCTCTTTCTTTTTTTACTTTTTGTGTGTGCGTAGAATTGCTTCATGATGACACCTACAAGACGTGATGCTTGGTTATTCTCTAGTTATTATTAAAAATGAATTTGAGTAAAAACTCGCGCTACAAAACAAAACAAGAGAAAACAAATGTAGTTAGATCCACAGATCCAAATTTCTCCACGCCGCCACATTGTTTATTCAGGCAAACTCTATAATCTATTCGGAAAGCAACAGCACAACCATAAACTATTGTCTCAAAAGATTCCAAAACCCTATTTAAGAGCGAAAAGGAACAAAACCAAACATATTTTACTGAGACAAGAAAAACAAATTAAATAGAAACAATAAAAGCATAGGCAAGAGTGGACCAAGCCATACTTTAGAAAAAGAAAATGACCGACACTTAAGTTAAGGAAGATTGGCAATTTAGTAATTTCAAGAGTCAGGCTATGTGGGTGGGGTCTCGAGGATGTCTAATAAACAGGTGAAGTGCATGTGAATGAATAAGTCAATGCCCTCTAATCTTCCTCGAATTTACAACTGATGCCACTGTCAGTCAGTGAGAGACAGAGCATGGAATAAAAAAGCCTTGGGCAGAAAGTTAACTAAACTTATCAATGTGACAATCTAACTTAATTTAATTTAATTTAATCAGCAATACGACTAATGATGAAAGACTTACATTTTCAAAAGGGGAGGCTCTTTGAAGTGGAGCTCATAGAGAATGACTTGAAATGCTCTGAAGGAACAAAGTCCTGTGGCAAATTAGCTCTCTTGACGATTCTCTTCATATTGCTCTGTAAACTCTGTTGCACTAACTGCTTCACGGCTTTCCTCTCTTCGCTCATCATCAAGTCGCTTTCCTCGTGGTCCAAACCGTTGCCTCTGGTCCCGTAGATCGGTGCAGATAAGGCTCCGCATGAGCCGGTACTATCCAAGACTTGCTTCCCTTTGTCTACTCTAAGACACTCTAATATCCTCGATGCTCTCTTCTGAGCCAATGCACTTCCCAAAAGCGTTAGCTCGAGCAACGAAGATTCGATTCCCGCCTCGATCATTGCTTGTCGATCTCCGTATCCCTTGTGAGCCATCAACATTAGTATGTAAGTCGCTTTTTCTTGGCATCCAGGAGAGTCGGTCCAGTTCAGTACATCGACCAAAACCGGGAATGCGTCGCATACAGAACTGATCGCTTTCCTTCCTTCTGGGGCTGCAACTATATTGCTCAAGATGGCGAGGATCCTCTCGCTCACTTCCATATCTCCCAAAGTGTTCAAGAGAAACGTGATCAAATCGGTTTCGAGGATGAACGAAACGTTAGGCTGATAGATAGAGAGATTGTAGAGAGCTCTCAGAGCGTCTTCTCTGGCTTGTGAGCTGCTTGTTTCGTCAAGATTCTGAAGAGTTTTCACTAGGAAGATGATCGCTCCCGAAGAACCGATGATCGGTTTGTTAGAGTCTAAAGCGCTTAATCCAAGGAAATTGGCGACCACAGCTTCTGCGATTGATTGGTCAGGTGTGTTTGGAGACTCGATTAGCTTCAGCATTTTGTGAACAGCACCTGCTTTAACAATGGCTGCTTTGTTCCTGCACCCAAAAAAGAAAAGTTGTTGGGATTTCTTGAGAATCAGGGAAGGTCTAAAAAAACGGGGGAAAAAGATTGAAATAAATGCTTCGAGTTAAGCACATTGTTCATATTATAAAAAGAAGAATGGAAAGTGACTTAACGGACATGAAACCAATCCAAATTTGGCCGACAAACACATAAATTATTTCGCTAAAACAAACAAACAAAGACGAAAAGATTGACATCACAACAAACAAACAAAAAACAGAGTCAAGTTTTTTATTATTTTGTATATTTTCCAGAAATTCGAACTCTGCAATGAAAATGTGATCAAAGTGAGGAGACTCACGCGTCGTTTCCAATGCCTAGATTGAGCAGAGCGTAAAGCGAAGCGATCTGAGCGTCTGCGATACGCGAGTCGTCGATCATGCTGACTAACGGCGGAATCGCACCGAGCATCGCCAGCGTCACTCTCGCCTCCGCGTCCTCCTTCGCCAGCAGCCGCACCTCACTCGCCGCCGCTACTTTCTTCCCACAGTCTCCGCCGTCATCAACTCCACGCGCCGCAGCAGCCTGTAACTCCCTGACGACGCGCTTGAGCACATCGAGGGCTTCCTCCTTCTTCTTCACCTCCACGTCAGCTTCCACCTCCGCTAAGTTCAACAGATCGCAGAGCTTCTCGGATTTCTTCGCTTTCTCCTCGAACGCTGCGCCACTCAACGCCGCGCCGATCGTATTGGCTTTCACATCCCTCGGTGCGACCGCTGACTTCTTCTCCGTCACCACCGTCACGTAGCTTCCTACTTCGTCCTCTTCCCGGAGCTCGTGCCGGTAACGTGAGCTACCGCCGCAGCTAACGGCGTCGAAGATCTTCCTGCGGAATGCGGATCTCGAGAAGGTGCTCCAGAGACGGAAATGGTAGCCGGAAGTAGAGGAAGAAGTGGTAGGAGCACGGTCAAGAATGAGAGATCCGATATTGTTCCGGTGACACTTGGCCATTGTTATTGTTATCGTCGATCAGTTCTCAAGCTAACCTACATTTGCACGAGCCCAGCCAAAGAGTGCGGAAGACGATTTTTCTTCCTTTTTTCCCTCAGAAATAGTTTTCTTTTTTGTTTTTGTTTTGTTTTGTTTATTCGGAAGCGAAAACAGAGGAACCGAAAAATGAACTTTGAGATTAGCGAAGTGTTGACTGTTGATTTATTCCTTTTCCTTCTTGGTTTTACCCCTATATAAGACTCTGAGGCCGTGTTTGGATACGACCATTAGGTAGACCGTGGTTAACATATCAATGATTTTGAAAAGTCAGTTTCATATAATCTTTGACTATTTAATATTCTGCGATTATTTATATGAAATTCAGGTGTATGAATTCTGTATATTAAAAAGTTTTGTATATAATTTACGCATGATTCTTTGAATAATCTATTAAAATTTATTTTAGATATATAAAGGGTACAGTATATGTTATAACGTGAATAATGTCTTTTGACTTTAACAGCTTTCGAAAAATGTCTAAAAGAAGTTATTGTTTTACATCGGTTTTTTTAAATCTTTATACATATCAAAATCAAATTTTAATTTTTTCATATAAATAATTAATGAATTCATTAAGAAAATGAACATTTCCAGAAAATATAACTCGTTTTGAGATGGATTATGGTTGGTACAATTATGCATTTTACTTTACTTTGCTTTTTATGGACCATTAATGTGTTATGACAAATTTTATTCGGTGAAGCCATCACTGATAAAAAAAACAAAGCAACAACCAGTTGATAGAAAGAAAAAAAAAATAGAAAGAGAAATCTGGGAGAGTACAAGAGAACGGTGAGACCATTACTGATTTCAACCGTTCAGATTTATAAATGTGTCAGTGAAGCTTCTCATACAAGTCCCATCGTGTTATGTTGGATATAAAGTGCTACTATTGAGGTCATTTCTTTTTTTTTTCAAAATTATAATTTAATTATAGACACCCAAAATTTTATTGATTTGTTTTTAGCAATAACAACTTCTTTCTAAAAAAATCCAAAACTACCGATTTTCTTTNGGGAAAATTAGTTAATAATGCTACATTGAAAAGCAAATTGTCACATTATGCTTTTCCATTTCAATTTTGTCTAACTATGTTTTTGAAAAATTAAAATCCGATTTTACCCTTAAATTCAGAAATAAAGAATTATTAATATATTAAAATATTATTTCACAATGAATTAATTTTATTGAATAAAGAAATAAAATAATTAAGAAAATATTATTTTTGATCAT
>OVBI01000490.1:0-71445 GCA_900406495.1 Sisymbrium altissimum | reverse complement strand
GCAAAAGCTGCGTTTGCGGATGGTAGCGGGTGAACCAATCAAGCCCTTAGTAATATAAAAAAAAAAACTTTCCGTCTCAAGTAACTTTATCGCAAAGCATGAATTGCTTTCGTTGTTTACAATATATATAAGAGTAAATGTTTCCACTTACATTGTTTTTGGGTAACGTCGATGAAATTTTTATCAATTGTATATGTGATTAAACATGCGTTTGAATGTTGAAAGAAATGGCTACTATATAACCGCTTTAAAATAGCCGTCTATTCGCCAAACTACAGTTCAGTTTAAAAACAATACTTTCCTGTTGTTTTTTCCGTCTTCATAAATTATTTAATTATATTTTATTTATAAAATGTTTCTATGTATTATTGAAAACCAAAAAAATGTTATGTATTACTTTCTAACTAATTTTACTACTCAAACATGTGTTTACCAATCATAAAAATCGTTCACCCGCCGGTTATATGTCACCGCTTTTTCTTTTATTATCTTCTTCCTGATTATCAAAAATATTTTGTCTTATTAAACTATGGCTACCAGTGCTACTAATCGGTGCCTAGCTACAAACTGGGCATTTTTTTTAAGTGGAGTTAATTAAGAAGGACTGTGTTTATGCTATTAAGATGTTCACGATACAAGTATAAATGCATACCAAATAGTTTAGAATACAAACTAAATGTAAGGCTATTAAATTGACAATAAATTTGAAGTTTTATATAAACTTATAAATTTGAACTGTAAATACTGCCGTGTACAGTTTCGTTTGGTCATGCGGGAATACATGAAAAATACACCCATTGTACTTCTGAGAAAGAAAATAAAAGAATAGAAGAAAAATTCCGTGATTGCTATGATTACAACATAATAATGACGGCGAACACTCTGATATATTGTGAAATACACAAATAATTGTCACTGAAACCCAAAAAATGATTTTTTCATTAATAAAAAACAATACACGAAGTTGACATTTTCTGGGAGTATACGATGCCTCGCAGAGTAATAACAAATTTTCAACATCCTTATTAAAATAATATTAACTATACATTAAAGAAAAACATATACGTTACTGATACTGCTGTATATTTATTTAAAAAATTATATATTTTCACTGATTACTTACAGTTGATAGCCTTTTTTCTCAGTTTGGGATTTTATGGGTCAGATCGGAAAAAAGCAGCCGCCAAATGAACGGTCGAGATCAGCGGTAAATTACATGGCCAAGTTGTACGAACGGGTCCACGTGAGATGCGCGTTTTGCATTATCATTGGTCGGTCTCCCACTTTAATTGTTTTTTTTTGGTTTTAAGATCTCGAGGAATCTGTCTTCTCTATTATGATTTGTTCACGTGGCAGTTTTTTGTACGTCCGATCAGTCCTTTATGATTTAATGGCGTGTAGACACGTAAGATCTTCGATGGGCTCTCTCAATCGGTTTGGTAACGTCCACAGTGGTGTTTTGTATAGTCGAAACTCGAAACTATACATATGGAGGGTTAGTACTCAGATCGATGTTTGTTACAGATTTCTTTGGGAATAAAATAATGAAATGAGCGTTAAAAATAAGCTATTCAGATCATAAAAAGAAGAATTGTGATTTGTGAACACCCTGTAACTATGATGCACTATATATTATTTACTCCAGCTTAGCTATTTTAATTTATTTCAAATAAAAAAATTATAATTATGACTTGTGTTATTTATTGGTTGTTTCAACCAAACCAATTTTATTTTCCTTCACTGAATTTTACTGCACCGTTACAAGATGTTTACACACTAAACTAACTACCATTTCTCATTTTTCTCTCTTCAGCAACAAAGTTCATTTCACGATAGTTATGGATGGTAACGAGTCTGAGTCTCATCACGAAACTTTACTAAAACATGTCAATCGCCGTATGTTTGTCATCGTGGAGCTCACGATAATGAACCAATCACCTTTCTGAAAGATTGAAATGTACGTACGTTTGAACCCAAATGTTCTTCATTATCGTAAACTCATAAATGACTTAAGAAGATCTAAATCAAATCACCTTTTTATTTCGACAACATTCTAATCAAATTACTTCTGCACAGGGCTTGATGAGATTTACAGTTTATATTTAAATATTGCATACTGTCCCAATAGTTGACCATAGCATGAGTTGTCCTTTATTCAAAATACAGTAATGATTTTTTTAACAAATATAAATATATATTTTATGTTTTATTTTATGAAGAATCTTGGAACATGTCAAAGAAATACATTACCTATGGAGTTTACTACTACATAGCATTCCTAATTTCATGGATCACATAGATATATGTCCTAATTACAGTGTTTAGGGAGTATTAATTAATTACATCTTAGTCGAAGATTTTATATCGTTATGCTGTAAGCTTTCTTACGTGGCCGGTAATGGTACCATACCGTACTTAGAGAATATATTATATACATCACCTTAAATCAGTTCGAAATGTTTATAATCACCTCGATTATATAAGATTAGATAAACAAAATTTGTCCCCTGCCATTTATATATGTCACACAGTACACATCTCGAATTCTCGAGTGATAGTTACAGCTAATATATATATAGGCTTTGTGAATTCCGATATTTGTATAATTAAATACATGTTTTGGAAACATAACTATTCCATTGACAAACAATTATAAACGTAGCAACTTAATCATCTATGTCATATTAAAAAGGAGTTTAAAGTGATCACATGACTGAAAGAAATCGTCATTTCTAAAATCTTTCGCGCATGTTTCATAAATGAAAAAAATGCAAAATCAATTCTATGTATAAGGTGTGGCCATCCCAAAGAAAAAATAATATCATTTCAGAATATATATATATACATGTTTATTGAGCCTATTAATGATTTAATCTAGTTTCTTATTGAACAGGATGCTTACCTCTTTACCATATTCAAATATAATAGCATTTTTATATATAATGCCCCTTTGGACTTTCCAGGAGCTATATGTAAGGGAAGGTCTAAATGTTGGAGACACATGGCAAATAATTGAATAGTAGTTTTTGCCATTTTTGGTACAACTAATATTCTCTAAACAAATTGTTTTCCCCATTTATGGAAGTCTTTCAAGTTAATACTCTTTTATTCATTTGGATACTTTAACATTGGTATTAGTTTTGCGTATTATTTCAAACAAGGAATAAGTCAGAAATCTGTTTAAGCAGAAATTAAAATCAAACTAAGGTTTTAGTGCACCAAGGGACAAACGTCCTGCGAAATGAATGAAACAGCCAAAATCTTTTGGAATCAATTCCCTGACAATATGTTTTATTTCCCCATGATAAACTATTACGATAAATTTTCATGGAAATTATGATTCCAGTATTGCTGGAAAATATATATACACACGTAAATAATATTTTATTTCTACGTACAAATAAACAATTGTGTAAGGATCCAATTAAATGGTTAGATACATGAAATCACCGTTCACCATCTACGTTTTATACTTTTTCATATATAGTTCAATTTCAATATACGTTTTACTCTTCCACAATTTGCCACATCAACTTTCTCTGCCATTTATATTTTATAGGGTTGTCTGCCGATTTTATATTCAAGTCTATTGGAGCGTGTAGGGAGTTTCAATACTTTTGGCTTTTGGGTTATCACATGTTGGGGGCGAGTTATAATTCATTCCACTTCAAGAAATGGATTTCAGCGACCAAAATTTTATTTGTTAAATAGCAACGAATTACCGACTATATTAACTAGTATGTGACAAAATTCAAATATAGTCGCCAATCATCGCTAAACAGCAAGGAAATTACACGTGTCTACTCTGTCTCTACTTAAGTTGAACCTCATATCCATTTAGTTAAAGTGAGACCACTGGTTGTATTTTGTTGGATTGTACTAATGTTACATGTTATAACTCGAATTCAACGGAGTATAGTATATGTGTGTGTGATACATATATAGATCCAGAATAAATTTTCCTTTTTCTAAAAGACCCTAAAAAACTTTAAGGAACACCGACGACCGACCGAACCTTTGGATTTTGCTAAAGAGGATCCGTGACATTTGGCATTTAGAAATCCTTATACGATTCCGTTGAGCACCGCATGGGTTTCTTTTTCTTGCTGGGTAAATCTACTTGCCAAGTTGCAACGAAAACAGTCAAAAATGAAAAGAAAAAGAAGCCTAGCATGCATAAGAATAACGTTGTCTGAAAAAATAACATTATAAAAATTCCGATCTTCCTTTTTAACATTAAAATAAGTTCGTAATCATGCACCAACCCCCCAACCTTTATTTCCCCAAAAGTAACGAATGAATTAATTTCCCCTAATTTGTTACTATTATATAACAAATTAAATAACAAAATAAGAAGTTTTTCTAACCCTAGCTAACATTTGGGAAGATCGGCGGGTGGAGGAAGCAGTGACTGGTCATGGCCGTGACCGTTGTCGACGACGAATGCCATCTTTAATCCCCAAGTTGTATGGATTTCCAAGTGACAATGCATGAACCATACCCCTTATAATATAAAACAAAAACAAAATAACAAACCATTTAGCATAAAACAATAGCAAGTTGTACCGAATATTCGGTACAACATTATAGATACTCAATAAATAATTCACGATTGAAAAAGACTAGCTGTTTGACAAATGTAATGTATAACAAGACCAACAACTTTTATACGAAACCAATATTAGAAATTAGCTACAACACCTATCTCGTACTTTATTTTAATATTCAAGTACCTGGATTGTCGGCGATGAATCTGATGGCAGTCCAACCACCAGCTGGAACACCAACGGTGTTTCTCTCTACTGGATCGACCAAATTGAACCTTTTCGGATCCTTTTCCGGGTTAAAATTCCCCAAACCTCTACCAACCTCGAAGAAATTGAAACCGTGAAGATGAAAAGGATGGTTCTCCGACAAGATCATCGCTGTATTTTGTAATATGATTTGCACCGTCGCGTTGTACGGAAGCCGGTAAAGCTTTGTACCTTTCATCGTCGCCGCATTAACGCTTTGATTTACTGGTGCGGTATAGTTATATGGATTAGAGGGGTTCGCGGGAAAATCGTCGGTAAATATGTGAGAAATGTTGAAGAAATGAGCCTGTAGAAGAGCGGTTTTAGGCATAATGAACGTTACGTTGTTAATTCCAGCCACTAGTTGAATACCATTGTTGCAGCTCGGGCAAGGGCTTGCGCCTAGACCCACCGTGAAAAACAACGAGTGATCAACTGTGGTCGGAACTTTAGCAGGATACTCGCGGGAGTTCAAGCTCCTGAGCGACCTAGTGAATTTGGTCGCAACCCACGTTGCGTTTTGCGGCGGAAGTGAAGCGAGGACTGGTCTTTTGGAGGCGGAAACGGTGTGGCCAATGTAGTGGAGAGTGGCTGTGGCGGTGACGTTGTCGAATGTGATGGGAGCATCCATAAACGTTGTGGCGGCGACCATGTATTTGGAACCAGCATTTGCGTTTGCTGTTAAGAGAACGTTAGTAGTCTGTCCCGGTGCGATGAGGACGGTGTTGGTTTTAAACGGTTTGGTGTAAACAGCATCAACTTCAACGACGATTAGCTCGTGACCAGCAATTTTAAAGAAGAGCTCTTCGTTTAGCGCGGCGTTGATGATCCGTAACATGTACGTTTTTCCTGGTCTCACCGGCAAACCATAACCATCTACATTTACAATTAAAAAATAATAATAATAAAAGCTAATAAGTAATAACCATTCGGAAGGTTAGTAAAATTAAGTGGCTACTTAGTTTAGGTAGTTAAATTACTAAGTAATTACTTTGGGAAGGACAGTCAGAGATGGGGCCAGAGTGACCATTGATTGTATGTGCATCAGAGGGGTTAGGAGCTGTTCCAACTTTTGTAGCCTCGTTTATAAGTTGTTCCACGTCCGATTTCCACCATTCACCTATATGTTATAAAAATAGTTATAATTAAGTATGGTGAGAATCATTAATTTATTTGGGTAGTTCAAAGAAAATTCTGTTTTGGTTTGGGTAGCTCACCAAGAACAATGATTTTCTCTTTGTAGGGCTTGGGGAAAGGGTATGGGACACCGAGCTTAGGCAAAATGACAATGGCCCCATGCACCGTGGCACGAAGCCACAAGATGTGAGCATGCCACCATAAGGTTCCTCGTTGACCCGTCAATGTAAAATTGTAAATATAATTTTGTCCCGGTTGAATAGGACATTGTGTAATGTAAGCCGGTCCATCTGCCCAACCTGTCCTCAATTGTCTTATCCCGTGCCTGTACATGTATCGATATTAGCTTAGTTAGTACTTAGGATTATGCCTTTCGGTTATTGGTAGTTATTTTTTTTTTTTGAACTTTATGGTAGTTAATTGTTACATCTAATTGATACCATTGTTAATGTTATGGGGTCGAATTGAATAAAGAGACAGAAATTCAAGGGCGTTTTCACTAATGTCTAAAAAGGTTTGTTTGAGGTTGATTACCAATGGATGGAGACGTTGTATTTGACGTGATTCACTACTTTGATCAAAACAGTATCGTCTTCTCTTGCAATAATGGTGGGGCCGGGAAATTGGCCATTGACCGTGACAATAGGCTTCGACGAGCACAGCTTCGTTGTGTTCGTCATCACCACCTGGCCGGCCGTGCACACATTGTAAATCCAACGGTCAGTAGTGTACAGTACGTAGTGTATGATCTTATTCATGCATGAATCATCATGCAAACCACATAGGCACATACTATAATTTGTAGGTATCTAATTTCCAAAGTGAAATACGACCTAAAGTAATACATGGGATACGGAGATATTTCACTGATTTTAAATTGGAAAATTTAACAATGACAGATTAAATGATCTATTTGCGTTTACGTAATGACAGCTTCGGCGTTTTTCACGAATAAAACGTACCAGATTGTGCATGTATGCATGATAGAGAGACTTACATTAAATTTGTAATGTCGGATCATGGAGTGAACGGTGGTTGGCGAAAGAAGAAAGATAACACAAAGCGTTAGGATGCATACGCAAAATCGTCTCGGAATCTCCATAGCCTCTGATTAAGTCTTTTGTCTTGATGTTGTAATGGTTTTTATTAATGTTTGTGTATATAATGTTTGTGTATATATATATATCAATATGTGTGTATGAGCTATGAAGGAAAGTATTAGCTGTGGTATGTAGAATATTGATGTGATGTCGTTTTTACTTGTTAGGTTGAAGAAAGAGAAGAGTCGTGAAATGGAACGCACCGGAAGAAGACATAAGAAGAGGAAAGACCTACTTAATTGGATTCGAGATAGAGATTAATATAATCAAAATAATTTGAAAGTAAAATTGAAGATTAAGATATGAGATGTTTACAGGTCAAAAGAGCTTAGGTGATCTGGTGGCCCAACCGTATTTAGGTTTAAGCTACCTCATCTTCTAACTAAACTCACCCACACTTGTTCTTTCATTTTGTGTCACACTAATCAAGTTTATATAAATTTGTGCTGAACCTAGCTAGTGTAAGGTTGAAAGAAAAAAAACCAGCTAGTGTAATAATTAATAAAGTTTTGTGTGTGCAATTAATCAAGTGTTTTTAAATAACAAGTTAACAACTATGGATTACTCTTTTACGTTCGCCGTTATGTTTTACATCAAGTGTTTTTTTCTTTCCAAACAAACTCATAAGCTCAAACATTTTAAGTAAATCTATTAAGTAATTGGATGTTGAGCAGCTTGAGCTAATGCCAATCAAACGTAGTTTGACTTAATAACAAAACATATTCCATTCAAAATAAAGGTCTATGACGAGCTAATAGTACTTGAAAAAACTTTAAGACTGATTCAAGCCATACCACATCTTGACTTGATTAATTTGGACCAGTAAACACATGCTTCTAAAATACTTAGAAAATTAATGGTTTTGATATTATAAAAAAGTCTGATGTTTCGAACTGTAATCATTTTTAAAATATAATTTATAAATTCAATAAAATAATGTGTTCAAATTTATATACTTCTATATTTTATGTAAACTAAGTTCGTATAAAGAGATAAATAAATAAACATATTTAATCTTATTATATAAAGTAGATCAAAATATATGGTCATTGACTCTTTGACTTTTGACATGGAACTTCAATAATTCGTTTGAAAGTTTGAAAAGGCGAGCTAAAAGCTACTTTTTTGGTTGTTATATAACAGCTCATCTAATCCAATTATATCATTCTCTCCCAAAAAAAAAAAAGAAAAAATACAGTGTTTATCTACAAAAATTAATCTAATATATAGGAGGGTAGACATCAGCGAAACGGGATCGTATTAGGTCTCAATGTTACTAAACAAGCCCACGAAGTCCAAACCACTTCGTAAACGTTTTCCATTCATGTTAGTAAATAATAAGGCCCAAAAGAAAGTTGAAAAGGCCGACATCTCCAAAACGACACCGTTTGATGAGCTTTAGTTTTCTGTGTTGTTGGTCTGAGATCAAGTTCACTTCGTTTCGGCTTTAGTTTCTGCAAGTGCAGATGTCTCTGGGTTTAGCTCGTTGATCATCATCGTACAGAAGCTTGGTCATAGCTGTTAGCTCTCCGGAGAAGAAGATGGTCCGGAAACAGTTTCAACAGGCTAAAACTGGTGAGATTTTCCTACCAATCCTTTGACTTGTTTCCCGATCAAATCTGCTTCTAGCTTCTGTCTTTGCCACGTATTATCAACGTCGATGAGATTCATGGGGACAAAAACCGATAATTTCTGTCCGAAATTGTGGGGTTTTATCAAAGGTTTCGGCTTTTAGTTGTTGGTGTGATCTAAGTTAGTTGGTGTTACGTAAGGTGTTCGATGAAATGCCTGAACGAAATCATTTAAGCTTATTTTGACTCGAATTGTTATTCTTTTTTTGTGTGTGTGTGTGTGTGTGTGCAAACAGGAATAGAAGCCTTGAAGGCAATGGATGCCAACAAGTATCTGAAGAAGGTTGGATTAGGGCGTGACGATATGTTCTTTTGGAAACAAGTGGGAAAAGCATTGTTATGCACTTATACAGTCTTTGGCATGGCGTGGTTATACAACGAGACTTCTCCTTTAGGTTGGTGGACGTTGAAGCCGAGACCAAAGGAGGAGAGGGAATTGGCTCATTTGTATGAGCGGCGTGAGTTTCCTTATCCTGGTGATGCAGAGGCCATGGAGGATTTTGTTGCAAAGGGTGGAATGATTGGCACAGCTATTGGACCTAAAGGGATTGTTGAATCCGAAGGTGAAGCAGATAATTACCAGAAAGAGATGGAGAAGAAGAAGTTTGACAAAGAGGCTCAGAAACTGTGGCTGAGGATGAGGAATGAAGTCATGACTGAACTTCAAGAGAAAGGGTATGATCTTGAATAAGTTGCAAAGGGGTTGTGATAAATTAAAACTTGTGTAATTTAGGCTGTGTATCGGTTAGATTGATGAAGATTCAACCATTCGTACAAGTGTTTCTGCCGACATATCCTTTTGAAATTGTAGAGGAAAGTACAAAACTTTATATGACCGATTTTTGTTCTACGGTGCTATTGATGTTCTTGCTCTTATTGTCCTCTGTTGTTGGCTTGATTCATCTTTGGCTTAAGCCCTTTGGAATATAACGTGAGGCTTTATGCACTCATCAAAGTTACGCAATACCTCTAGTTTGAAACTACTATTGATTTTTAGAGTCTAGTGATGATCAGAGCCAAAATGTATAAAAGTCCCATCTTTCAACAAAATCACAATTGTATTGAACTCTTGAGAGCGTTAATACACTTAACAAAGTAGAAGGAAAAAGGAGAGAGAATAAGATAAGCATATGACCTTACTTCATATATCAATAGAACAATGGGATAATAAGTAAACATACATGGTAATGGCTAATTACAACACAGTATCAAATATAATCATCCATCACAGATAAGACTAATTCATCAGCCTACTTTTCCCAGAGTTGCTTGTCACATGGCTCCTTAATGGCGTCAAGTAAAATCTAACCATACCGTTTTTGAGGTTGTCTGGCGTGTACGTACCAAGCTTGGCGTCTCTCTGAAGAAGATGGTTCCTTTTGCCTTCAACGCCATGAAACAATCCATCTTCGCACAAGCTTCTTCTTCCGGTCTCAGCACCGGTAATAGAGCCATGGAACAGACCATCACAAGAGCTTCTTCCACCTTCGAATCCATTAACTAGAGAAGCACCATGAAGCATACCATCACAAGACTTCCTTGCACTCACGCTGTAACTTCTTATGAGTTTCTCGCTAACATCACCATTGGTATCTCCCTTAGCCACTCTCCTAAGCTTCAAGAGAGACTCAGCAAGCGAACCTTCCATTGCACTCCCTCCAAGTTTCAAACTTTGCTCGGTTTTAACCTCGTTCTTCGCTGTATCCGCTTTCCTCTGAATCAATCCCCAAAGATTCCATCCTTTGGGCCATTTCTTTCCGCTCTTCTTCAACCCAAAACCATCCTGCTTCACTTCACCAGCAGCAACACAACCAACACTTTTAGAAGCTAACTCTAAGCTCTCCGGTTTGTAATTCTTGATAGAATACCAATTCGAATCCCTAAGTTCCCTCTCAGTAACAAGCAACTTAGCTCCATGAAACAAACCAACAGTCTCAGGTGACAACTTAGCGTTCGAAACAGCTTTCAACTCGTCAACCTCGAGCAACCCATGTCTCGATGATCGATCAAAGCTTCTTCTCCGCCGTGAATCCAAGTAGTAATCCCTCGTTTGAGCTGTCCCGCCTGGCTTCTTCTCCTCCTCCTCCTCCTCGTCGTCTTTACCGCCTGGTTTCTTCTCCGGCGAAACTTTACCATCTTCAGTCACAGCCGACAAAGGTATCAACTTTGGATACGTCTTTCCGCTCAAACACCCGTCCCATGACGCTCTAGGCTCCTCGAATGACACTCGACCTGCGTCGAGAGACAATAACCTAGGATCTACATCACATGACCTACGGCCAAGACCTCGTTCGACGTTTCCAGCATCTGGATTCTTCCTCGGATGTTTGAGTGAAAGTTTCTTGAACGTTCTGCTGAAAACAGATGCGAAGTCCTTCAACTCTTTTCCGCTGTTCTTCTTGGTTTGTTGATTCTTCGTTTCCAGATCTATAAACTCCTTCATTGTCTTCTGCTCTCCATCTTCCATTTCTTCTTCAAGCCTCATACTTACTCTACCTTCATGAACATCTTCTTCATCGTCTTCTTCTTCTTCTTCTTCTTCTTCTTCTTCATCCTCTTTCAAATCCGGAACCATGGGGATCCGAATCGAGCTCCTCAGCCTCTCTTCTTCTTCTTCATCGTCGTTGGACCTAACGTCACACGATCTGCGTCTTGGCTGGTCGAAATCTGCTGCGGATGCGTCACGAACGGAGTGAGAGCGAAGACGTCGGAGCTCAGGGGCTTGATCGGAGGCGGCGAGTGAGGAAGTGAGAGCTTCGATGGTGGAGAGACGTTCTCGGAGACAGGTGGCGCAGAGACCGGTGTTTGCTTTGGAAGTGGGGTGACGTTGACAGATGGCAGAGTGACGACGGCGACGTCGCTGGGTTTGGTGGGTCATGGCTTAAGGCTCAGGGTGGTTGGTTGGTTCAGTGAGGAGAAGAAGAAAGTGGAGTTGAATGGGTCAGTGCCATTTTCAGGATCTCGAGAAAAGAGAGAAAGAGAGAGAGAGAGAGAGTGTGGCGTTGTCAACACTGTTGTTCCAACCCCTTTCCCTTTCCTTAAACCCTTTTCTCATTTGTCTTTTTTATTTATTTTTAATCTCTTTTTTATGTGTTAAATTGTTAATGCGCATTTATATTTTGTGAGCTTAATGTTATGTTTTGTAAGAACATAAAATTATATGTGTACTTAATGGAAATAGTATAATTGTGTCACATGACTATGGCAGAGAGAGAATCAAAGGAAGATGTGTACAAACACATCCCATTATGGGTCTGACCTCTGCGTTTGTAGGACGAACATAAAAAAGGCTCTTAATTAGTGATATTAATAAAATTTTATGGATAGACCTAAGAATAATTAGATGGGTGTGAACACGTGTGTCACTACAGAGTATTTGTTTCTTTTACCTTGGGGGTAAATATTTGGCTGCTTCCATCATTTCTTTGGATTCTCTTCGAATCAATAAATTAGCTCAATGTCAACTTTTTGTAATTCTTTAATTGGTGGTTGATTTTCAAGTAGAGAGCAACAAGAATTATAATTTAGTGCAGCAAGATGTAACACCTGAAGTCTTGAACAATACACCATTCTTTTTTAAGCAACGACCTTTATTTTTTTTCTAATAAAGTGTGTTGTTCAAATGTTCCATCATCATCATCAACTATAACGCGTGTCATTGTTCAAAACCATAATGTATCTGTAATTAAATTAAATTCTTGTGACAACAGAGAAAACAAATGACTATATTTTGAAAAATTAAAAACATTTTTTTTTTAAATTGAACAAGACATCACTTGCTGTCAAGAAGATATCGCGAGAACCCAATATTATACCTTTATGGCATTTACCTAAGATAAAGAAGAGTAATTTTTGTTTAACTTTTGTGTATAGCTAGCAGCGGCCGACGAGTGACATAGAGATTCGGAGAGTTACGACAAGTTCCCAAAGAGTGTGTTTTGTTCTTTTATTAATCAAACCACAGCAGGTCCCAAAAATACACCAGTCATTGTTTTTGTCTGAATGTGATTGTACTGATTTGTTTTTTTACCCTTTCTTTCTGATAAACATTGGAATTTTCCGACGACTTTGTCCACCAACGATGACTACACAAAAGTGTAACTTTACCATGCTCATCTCCAAACCTAAATGAAAATTTGATAAACTTGATTTTTATTGTATGTAATAAAAACTCTGAAAAAACCTATATGTATATTTTTAAAAACTTTTATCAAACAGATTAACAGAAAGTCAAACTGAACTATAATCTACGAGTCATGATCGGACCGATCGTAAACTAGTAAATTACAGAAGATCAAAAAAACGGAGCTGAACTTTTGTAAGGCCAAGGCTTATACGGGCCCAAAACGATAAAAAAAAGAAGCCCACCTCTGGTTCTTCGTTTGTGGCCGGAACTAGATCGCCGGAGAACGGTGACTGACCAACTTTAATCTGAAATTTCATCACTATGTCCAAATTCAGTATCTAAGTCTACACGACTACACCACTGTTTTTGTTCGTCTAACACTTTCTTCAATAATGCTTTTGCCGCGCACTTCAATTTTTTCTTAAGTGACTTTTTTGCTTTCAACCTAGCGTTTGAAATGAGAGTTGATTTTATTTTCTTCTTTTAATCGTATAGATGATTTATGGCTAAGATATTTTCACAAAATAATGATCTCACATCTCTTAACTTAGGTGGACCTTTCTTGCCAGCTTGATGGACCATTTTGGACTTGCTGGTGGATCATGTCGACAACTTGCAGCTTTAAATGGAACCATCTTTTTCCTGAGTAACTATCAGAGACAAAATATATCCGCTTTGTAAAGAGAAGATCCTGCGTTTGTCTCCTCTTCTAGTGTTCTACATTGAATCATCTAGCACGGAGGTAGTTCTAAGTGTTTGATAGAGAGCAATGATTTTAGGTTTGTCTTACTTTTGACTCTTTTCTTACGTTCCCTTCTCCTAGGACTAAAAAAAGGTTTTAACATTAATTCGTCGTTTTCTGGTTCAGAGTCTTCTTGTGTGGAAAAGTCAAAAGTTTAAAAAAAAAACTCAGCAAACCATCACTGCTCATTTCCATTGACTAGGAAAATAGAATAACAGCAAACTTGCAAGACCAATCAAGCTCTTTGAATCAGTCTACAACACATTAAAGAACATGTATATATTATCTGTTAACAGACAATAACGGGCCGGTGATAATGCGTATATTATATGCACACGCATATAATTATATATAACAAAAGGAGAAGAAACTTACATGACTGCCACAAACTTTTTTTCTTGGACTTATGGACAATTGGACATTAGAAATAATATTCACTTCTTTCCTATAACCATGTGTTAGACACACACCAATGAGGAGCAGAACCCCAACGCCTCTCCTCTTCCCAAATGGAAAGCCTCGAAAAGCCGATTCTGAGTATAACTGGAGTGATTTAGGTACTGGCGACAAGGCGAGGAATGTCTCCGCCCTTGGAGCTATCAAACGGGCAGCCAAGAAAGTAGTAGGAGTCTTTGCTTTTATTTTCTCAGGACAGAGAAAGTTGAAGCCAAGAGAATGTCGATCTGATCCTGGAGAGTGCAGCACACTCGACAGAGAATCTACATGTAAGCATATTTGTGTTTGATCGAATCTTTTCTAAGAGCATGCTTTCTTGAATCAGGAACATGCTTTGAATCTTGATAACACTGGTGATGTATGCCTGAGGGTCTTTTGATGTTTCTGTACATCTATGATCTCTATATTTCTGTAACAATCTTCTATGTTTTTCTTTTCTTGCACATGTGTAGTATCAGGCTGGTCTGGTTATTCGTCACCAAGTTCTTATGGAGTGTCAACAGAAAGAAAGGTTTCAGGTCAATATCGATTTTCTGGTACAAGATTTAATAAACGTGGGAAAGATTCTTCTTCTAGCAAAAGTTGGCACCATGGCCCAGTAATTTTTTCTTTTGCGGAGCTTCAGAGAGCAACCGCAAATTTTGCACCGGTTCATCAGATCGGGGAAGGCGGCTTTGGAACTGTTTTTAAAGGAAAGCTTGATGATGGTACTTTTGTTGCTATCAAGCGTGCCAGAAAGGTATGAGAGATTGAAATCTTAAGAGATAATTCGGAGAAAGAAATGATATAAAGACTGAAAAATTCTGTTGCAGAACAACTATGGCAGAAGCTGGTTGCGAGAGTTCAAGAATGAAATATACACTTTGTCAAAGATCGAGCATATGAATTTGGTAAAGCTGTATGGATTTTTGGAGCATGAGGATGAAAAGGTTATCGTTGTTGAATACGTTGGCAATGGAAACCTACGAGAACATCTAGATGGTAAGTTACAAGAGGTACTTCCTTCTTCTTCTTCTTCTTCTTCTTCTTCATCTTCTCAACTCTTAGAGAATACTCAAAGTTTCCGAATACAAAATATGTAAACTTAGTTAGAATTCTCAATTTTTGTCCTTCATTATTAAAACGCAGGTGTAAAGGGTAACCGCCTTGAAATGGCAGAACGTCTTGAGATTGCCATCGATGTAGCTCATGCATTGACCTATCTGCACACCTATACAGGTTCTCTTCTCCTCTGTTTCTATTATAACTTTAGCGCCAAGAATCTATGGATTAGGGATTTTTCGAACCAAGACCTCAGCGTATATTTCTGAATGCAGATACTCCAATAATACACCGAGACATTAAAGCATCAAACATCCTCATCACGGATAAGCTCAGAGCCAAAGTGGCAGACTTTGGATTTGCTCGTTTGGCTTCTGAAGATCCAGGAGCTACTCATATATCGACTCAGGTCAAAGGATCAGCAGGCTATGTGGATCCAGATTACCTCAGGACATTTCAACTTACAGACAAGAGCGACGTTTACTCTTTTGGTGTTTTGCTCATAGAGCTTGTCACTGGAAGACGTCCCATTGAGTTAAAGAGACCACGAAAAGACCGACTCACGGTTAAATGGGTAAGTAACTTCTCTCTTCACCTTCACCATAAGCTCGAGGTGAATCTCAACGAGAGACTCTCTTGTAATTTTGTGCAGGCATTGAGGAGACTCAAAGACGATGAAGGTGTTCTTGTAATGGATCCATTGCTCAAGAGAAACAGAGCTGCTATTGAAGTGGCTGAGAAGATGTTGAAACTGGCGAGCGAATGTGTTGCTCCGACGAGAGGTACACGCCCGGCTATGAAAGAATGTGTGGAAAAGCTATGGGGAATAAGGAGAGATATGAAGGAGACAATTCTTTGTTCATCTCCCTCTGTTTCTTCGTCTTCTTCAGCAACACATAGCTTCATTGGTCGTGACTCAGACAGATATGTTTTACCGAGGATTGTAGACGATGAGAATAGCACTGAGTTACTCTCTCCTTGATGACGCCAATTTGTAAAAAGATCATTTTACCTTTGATGAATATAAATACATACATGAACACTGAACACTGTAAATTTTTTTTTTTGTCATTGTATGATCACAGCTCTCTTTGTTTTACTCGTATGGAATGTAATTTTTTGTTTTCAAGATAGATACAGGAAATTGAACAAATACTACTATTATTGTCTCTAAAGAACAACTTTGAATAACGTTTCTGTTATGCAGACAAAACGCGAACCAAATACTCTGTTATATCTTGAATACATTCATGTATAAGAAACTCGGAAGACGAAAGTCAAAACTTGATTTTGTATCATCATCAATAATGAGCAAAAAAGCATATAAAAATAAAAAAAGAGAATCATGTATCGGTGGCAGAAAAGATTTTCTTTTTCATTCTTAATAATTTAGATTTGAGATAATCTGAATTTACAATTTTCTTTCCATTCACAATAGTTATGAATTTTCAACTTGCAAAAGAAGAACAAACAATGAGATATTTGATCTTATAAATTATCAATGATTGAAAGAGTCTGACAGCAATTGTGCGTCTAGTAGAAACGATATTGAATCCCATAAGCATCAAATCACAAACCATTCCCCAGTTTGATTGTCATTACACAACAAATCTAGAGAAGATGACAGATGAAAGATCACATCACAACCCACAAAACAGGACAGGACTGGACACAACACATCACAAGACAAGACAACACAAAACCCTTCTTTTGTATTTTATATATAAATTTACAAAAGAGACTCTTCACATCTCTCAGGCGAATTTAGGCTTAGGCAAGGCCGAGCCACCAAGGCCGCTGCTGCTACTGCCTCCTGCTCCTCCTCCTTGGACCGGTCCAAGTTTCTGAATCCAATGTTTCAAACCTTTCCTTGGGTCCTTGCAGATCTTGCTTGAAGTCAGATTCAAGTTTCCGTCGCGTTCCAGTGAAGTCTCGAACTGTTCAAGCACTTTTACTATCTGCCAAAACTCGGGTCTCTTATCAGGTGCAACGGACCAACAACGCTCTATCAGAGCTTTCATGGCTACCGGACAATCTCCAGGGATAACCGGCCTAATGTTCTGAACAAAAGATCAACATTCTTCAGGTTAAAAACGGTAGAAACAACTGAACAATAAAGGACTTAAATACGTACTTGTCTTGATAAATTCTAAGGCTTTGACAAGATCAACCATTACACAGATCTTGTGCCTTAGAAGATTAGAGTCATAAGATAGTAAGGAGTCGCGCAGAATATTTTACCTTGTGTACGACTGCGAAAGCAGCTTGAATAGGATTCATGTCCTCATACGGGATTGCTCCAGCTACCATTTCCCATAAAACGAGTCCAAAGCTGTAAACATCGGCCTTTCTCCCGTGTGGTTTCCTTTTAATCATTTCAGGTGCCATCCACCTATACGTCCCTGGATCATCAGCCAACATATCACAGTACTCTTCCTCACACGCTATGCCAAAGTCAGCAATCTTCAATTGGAAGTCTTCGTCGATCAATACATTTTCTGGCTTAAGATCCCGATGAATTACATGTCGTGAGTGAATATATTCCATTCCTCTTGCAATATCCAGAGCAAACTCTATTAGCTTTTTCAAAGAAAGAGACCTATTCTCAGGCTTGTGCAGATAAGATCTTAAGGATCCTTCAGGTAAATACTCCGTGAGAACACAATATACAGGTGGATCTTTATACGCTCCCACAAACTGTTTTAGCACACAAATAAGAGAAGAAAGTTTAGCACAAACCATAACTAGCTATGTTTCCACCTATACAATGGCCAAAAGAAAATAAGAAAAATAAGAAAAGAGAGTCGAATCACCTTAATAACATTAGGATGGGACAATCGGGACAAAAGGGTGACTTCCTTTGTAAACTGTTTCTCTAAACGAGCTCCCAAGCATCCATTATCGTCATCATCAGGGACAGTGATGAGCTTCACTGCAACAGCTTTATCTTCATACTTCCCATGATACAGCCGGCTATATAACCCATGAGCAAACCTAAGCCCAAAGAAGAGCTTCGACATATCAACACGGAACTCTTCAGCAGGTTCCACAGCACTGACTCTACGACCAGCATTATCAAAAAGCTTAGACCATCCAGTGTCCTTCTTGCTCTTCACCCTCTCTTGAATCCTCAGAGTGCCAAGATCTCTGATAGGACCCGACGGTGACCGCAAGTTGAATGATCTCTTCTCAAAAGAGTTTTTATGAGACAACTTAGGCTTCATCCCCTTCTCAGAGTCCATTCTCCTCGGATGTGGAGTAGAAAATCTCTTACGCTCAGACCTAGCTTCCTTAAACACATCAGGAAGAGCCATCTGAGGTGAAGGAGAAACAGACCTCTGTTTGTTAGTCACAGGGTTAGTCTGAATCTCCGAATCAACAACATAGACATCAGCAGCTTGCAAACTCGTGGAATCCTCCGTAGCACTCTTCTGCTGTGAGTCACAAGAAACCAACTTCGGATCCAATGACGACGACGACGACGCTGAAGAAGAAGAAGAAGAAGGCTGAGGTCTAGCTTTGAGTTGAGAAATCATCTCTTGGTTAGCCTTAAAAGGGAGAGAGGCTAACTTTGAAGGATTAAGACGATAAGAAACAGTTTGAGAGAATTTAGTCCTCCTAATCCAAGAAGAAGCCTCTTCATCCATCTCTCTTAAAAGCCTCCAAAAAGACCTAAAAAAACCTTTTCCTCAAACTAAAACAACAAAAACTCTTATTCCCTCTCCAAAACTCCTATGATTCAAATACGAATGAGATGACTTTACAATCTCATCTTCACCATAAAAATACAAAATCCTTCCTTCTTCAACCATTAATCCACACAAACTCTACTAAAGCTTCCTATGAATACAACAACTACTATTACTCCAACAATTCCTCCACAGGTCCCACCAAATCGCCGGATATCCTTGTGATTACATCAACCATATAATTTGACTCTCTTCCTACAAAAATAATCAAATCAGCAGACGATAATGATGGATCTATTCATTTAGTTTCCTAAAAATGTTAATTACCTTGGAACAAGGAAATCACACGAAAAGCGTGTNGGGGGGGGGGGGGGGGGGAGATCCGGCGAGTTGAAGGGCCGGAGGAAGAAGAAATCGATTGGGAGGAATCGGAGAGCTAAACCATACGGACGTTTGGATTCTGAGAAGACCTTTTTGACGAATCCAGACCTCTTACGCCTTTTTTTAGATGGATTTTCTTTTTTTTATTTTATTTTCCACAGATAAAAAGGTGGACAAAAAGAAAATTCTTTGGAATTTTTTGAGAAAATACGTTTAAACGACAGCGTTTTCGTCTGTCTGTCAGCATCTCTCATATGCTCTTATTATTCTATCCGATAGAGAAGTAGCTTAAATTATTGATTTTGTACCTTTTTTTTATTAAAATAAAAATTTGAAGGCTTTGTTTTGGGCCAATGTTATCGTGGTTGGCCCACTCATACAGCCCACACAAAAAGAAAGTTGGAACCAGAACAAAGTTGGCCCAGACCTCTTTTTTTTTTTTTTAAAGAAAAAATTTAGATAGTTATTATGAAGCTTTGAATGATCACAAATCTTTTCAAAGTTGGAGAGAGTGCAACACTACGTACCCACATATTCCCCCAACCTAATTTGTCACAAAATAGATCACATTTATTAACTGGAAAAAGAGGTTACTTCCTTTCCAAGCATCCGTGGGTGCTAACTTCCAAAAAAAATTCATCAAAAAACACTTTAACTCTTTTCCTTATAATTTCTGTTGATTGTTAATAATCAGTGAGACTCCGTCTTCCTTCTCATTAGGATTCTATCTCTCCACTTTTCCACTTTCCTATATTAGCTTTTAACGGGTTCAATGGTTAACAAAAAGCCTATAATTAGAAAGAACGTGTATCTTTTTTTTATTAATGAAAACTAAAACGTACACAATTGGAAAATTGAAATTGAATTTCCTCCAAGATCCTATTCAAACCAAAACTTTTAAAACTACAATATCTCAAATCGCTAGTGCTCAGATTTTCTAAAGTTGAGAGCTTTCTTGGGGGCGGAGAGTAGCATACTGATCAAACAAGTCCTGGTCGATGAATGGCGTATCGTAAATCAGAATGTTTTCATCTTCTTCCACAGGCCAACCCGATCCATTCTGTATCATCAACGAATTCGTAAATTCTTGGAACCAATCGCTTTCTTTTCCATCTTCAGCTTCTTCTTTTTCTGATCCAAGACAAACAATTAGAGGAGTATCAATGTGAAGTTGTTCATCCGTTTCCGTTCCCAAATTCTCACATTTTTCCTTTCCGTTTATCTCTTTCACTGTAGCAGTATCATCATTACTAAGACGAGATGTTTCAAACACTTGATCATTATTTTCTGATCCTACGTGCGGAATCTCTGGATCATGACGATGAGCTTCATTGATCGGCTGCTGCTTTAAGGAGGAATCTGGAACAAACTCATGCTGATGAGGAGTAAAAGCTTCATGATCGTCCTTCTTATTCTCTTGAATCTCGCATATGCTATTGATCGGCCGCTGCTCCGAGGAAGAAGCTAGGACAGAATCATAATCATTATTGAACGGCTGCTGCTCCCAGAGTGAAGCTCGAATAGGCTGCTGCTCCGAGGTATAAGAGTCGTTATGATGACGATAAGTAGAAGCTTCATGATGATCGTCCATCTTCTTAGATTTGTTAGTCTCTTGAACCTTGCAGAAGATCACTTGATCATCATTCTTTTCTGATCCTATTATACTCGGGATCTCCGCATCATGACGATGAGCTTCATTGATCGGCGTTTGCTGCTGCTGCTGCTCGTCAGAGAAAGAAGAAGCTAGAACAGACTGACCAGTATTGATCTGCGGCTGCTCTAAGTAATAAAACGACTCATGAGGAGGATGGTAACTTGACGTTGAAGCTTCATGATGATCAACCTTTTTCTTGTACTTCTTCCTCTCATGAATCTTACGCATGAACAGTTCTTGACTCGTTGCATCTCTTTGATAATGAACCGTGTTTCCTTCTCCACTTTTCTCTCTGTTTCTCTCTGTTGCTGCAGCAGAACAATTTAAAGAACTCGTCTGCTGATTAATATTGATCGGTTGCTTCTTCGAGGAAGCTTTATGATTATCATTCTTTTTATTGGACTTGTTGACCACATGAATCTTGCACAGAATCAGTTCTTGAAATTTATACTCGTTTTCTTTTCCTTCAGGAAGCATATATTCTGTCATAATCCAACTGCTGTCGCTGGCACAAGAAGTGCCGTCTCCTCTCTTCTCTTTCTTCTTATTGTTGTTACTTTTTTGGAATTTTAGGGTTTGCTTTTTCCCAATGGTCTTTCCAAAACCGTCGAGTATATCTTCTTTTGTGTTCACCTTCCAATTCCCGCCACCGTTGTCTCCCGTGATCTTCCTCTTCGAATTCCTACCATGACCGTTCTTCTTCTTGGAGACTTCAGTCCTTGTGGTGAAGTAGTACCACTCGTTCTTCTGGAAAATAGAACCTCTAGTATGATCCAGCAACCATGGCTCCTTTTCGTAAACATTCTTCATCACTATGAAGTTGCAACAGTCTCCACCTTTTCGCTTGGGAATAAGGTATTTTTTTATTAGTTCTTCGTCGTAGGGATCAAACTGAACGCCTCCATCTTCCTCGTTGTATTCCAACATCGTCTCTTAGGTCTGAGTGTGTTTAGGGTTTAAGAAGAAAATAAACTTTCGAGGGGAAGTGTTCTCAGAGGCTTTGTGACATACTACCATCTGTTTTTATAGTCATCAATTTTCATTTCTATTAGGAGTAGGAGTATGATCATTTATTATCGTTTTTTTTTAAACTTAACATGAAAATACTTCTTATCTTACAAGATAATTGTTGTTACATCCTAATTTCCTTTTCTCACTTTTCTATTTCTTTAGTAGAATTTTATTTGTGTAAATAGTGATCTCATCTAGAAGAACTAAATTTGTGTAAAATTTTACAAAAAAAAAAGAAACGAATGAATCCACGAAATAAGGAAGCGATACTGAGAGTCTTTGAGAAATAATCAAAGCACATAAGAAAACAGAGGAACGTCATGAAGAATGAGAGAGAACTGACTCAAAATAGAACAAAGAGAGAGATAAGAGTCATAAGACACATGTGATTTTACGAGTTTTGAAACCTTACAGAGTGACGGAATCTGCATCTCAGCTTCCCATAAGTTGCTTGGAAGATGGAAGAATTCTAAAACTGGTATCATTCTAATCCCGCGAGGCTCAGGTTTCAAGATTTTATTTCATAAACAACGTGAAGGAAACACCCAATTTTCTTTTGGATCTATTAGTACAATGAATGTCATAAAGTAAAACTAAAACACCAGTTGAAAAAATCTCAAAAGTATTGTTGTGTTAGCAGCTGTTTTGTTTTTTCTTCAAATCATCTAATCATCTAATAATTTCGTTTTGTTTGTGATCAATTGTTAATTAGTTTTTATGTTAATTGTGTTAGATCAATGGATAACGATGCTCTAAACTTGAATAAGTGACGAAGATATGGCCACATTCCATAAGATAAAAGACGTGAGTCCAAAAAATTGGTAAAACACAAATGCTTAACTACAGAGTTAATTTTTGGGGACACATCAGTTTCTCTCCGTACCTATTCTGCTATTCATGTTGTTGGATGTCCTACACCTTTGGACACACCCTTTCCTCCTAGCTACTCGACCCTAGTTTCATTATGTATTACACCCATTATTTTATAATTCTCCTTTTATTCAAATACTATTATTGTCTTCTTTTTCTTTTTCTTTTAGGTAAACTATCCAATAATTGATTTTATATATATATATATATATATATATATATATACTTTTATAAAACTAGATAATTTGAAAAATATGTAGTAACGTTATTGAAAAATTTCTACCTAGTTTCGATATCACTGGAAATTCTAAATTATACAATGCATATTCTTTGTGTTTTTACAAATGTGTGTATGAACCAACCATGCAGATATTCTTTGTGTTTTTGCAAATGTGTGTATGAACCAACCATGCAGTATGTATATAGTAATATATATATATGAAAATTCGAAAACTGTGTCTTAGATACTTACAAGAAACATGTACCAACCTCAAACTGAAAAAAACGTTGTTCATCATTGTTTCTTCTAAAATACAATAAAAGGTTAGTACGTACAAAAGAATGGGAGCTAGCTAGAACTGGATTTGTAAAAACTGCTGGCTGGAATTAAACAAAGAAAAGCTCATTAATGGTTTCCACTTTTGTTTTTTTTTATTGTATATATGGATAGAAAGTACTGAGTATACTTTTAATCTTATAGGTCAAACTTGCAACAACAAAAATAGATTAGGGCTAGGAAGAATTCAAATTTAATGAAAAAGCGGTGAGAAAATTTGAGGTTGCGTTGTGAAGGAGTCCGAAACTGGTACGTCGACGAAGAGAAGGTTTGACTCCTAATTTCAAAGAAACAAAAATTTGACTGTTAAAGCAATCATCTAACAATAAATTAGGGTTAGTTGATGACCATTCATCCGTATTTAAAAACAAGGGAGTTTACGTAGAAAAGAAAACACAATATAAAGCAATCATCTAACAAGAAATTTAGCAGACGATTTATAAAAGAGTATTTGATATAATATGATTCTGCATCTTTACGTAGAGTTCAAACACTTCCAAAGAAATTCACTCTAACGTTTAATTCTCTTCAAATAGATGGAAATGATTTCTCTTGTTCGTTTTAGTTTCTTATGGAAGACATATAATAGGAAAAATTCATGCGTTTCTGATTTATACTGGATAGTAATTTGGATCAAAATCGTTTTGTCGATCGTGTTAGGAATCGCATTTTAAAAAAAAAATTTGAGCGGCTTCTCATTCTGACTCCAATTATGATTCTAGATATCTAATGAAGTTTATATGATTTGGAAGAGCAAACTACACAACAAGTGGCTAGATGTCGAAACGTTAAAGAAGGAAAAATACCCCACCTCTCAATTATATTCATTATTTAATAATGCTGTTTGATACTTGTCACATCGAAACCCTTTCTCTCATTGGCCTGTTTCGCAAAAATCTTCAATTGAATGCTCTATTTATATGCCAAACTTTGAACCTCAAATTTACATCACTCTTCTTCTTCTTCTTCGTAGATTAGAGAGAGAAAAATGTTGCCAGGCATACTTTTATGCTCACTTAATCCCAGGAATCACAGGTGAATATTCCTTTTTTGTTTGCGTTAGAATGTTGTACTTGATTAAATATATTTTGTTATTTTGATTCGGTATGATGTGTTTAACTTTAAAGTGTTGTCCAAAACGGGTTTATTGACAAAGTTGGCTTTATCGATATAGATTTTGATATGTCATAGTAAAAAGGACAAAGATTTTCTGAATGATTTGGATTAAGGCAAGAAGAGATCCATGTCATGACTTTATTAAATCATTTCCTCGACCAATCAAAAGAGAAATTAACAAAAAAGTACTAAGCTAATTATTACTTAATAATGAATATTCCACTTTGACTTTTAAGAGAAGATACAAAAACAAATCTAAAAAAAAAAAAAACAAATTGCTTATTCTTTTTCTATAAAAAATAAATGTGGTAAATGATGAAAACGGATGAACTGTATACTTATCGACTTTATAAATTACAAACTCTATTATGTTATATTTTCTTACTAATATAAAATTAATCTTGGACTAAAAAACAACAACAAAAAGTTATAAATANAGGGGGGGGGGGGGGGGGGGGGGGGGGGGGGGGGGGGGGGGGGGGGGAGTGAAGACCCAAAAGCTATTCCCGAGAAGCCCAATAACTTTAACGAGTCATATCAAGAGAGTCAAAGTGTAAAAAGGGGTAATTCAGTAATTTACATCAGTTCTTATTTCCTCTTCGTTCTTACTCTCCACTGACTGACTTCTCCGAGAGATTGACAAAAACAAATAAATAAATAAAAACCAGAAATCTCCCCGGTTTATTGCGTTCGTTGACCGGATAAATTAAATAATTCCGGTGGCGTTAACAGTCGGAGTCCCGGTTTACTTGACTGTGCAGTAAGAAGAAGAAGAGTGATAGAGAGAGCTTAGATACAGAGCCTAAGGACATTGACTACTGGTACTCTGTTCAGTTCAATCGAGATCCTCCGAGATTCGCTCTACGATCGGAGAACAACAATCATCACTCTCGCAGGTAAAGCTTCCTTTGAATTTCCGTCTATAGATTCCAGAACGTTTAACCTGACGGCGTTTTACGTTATCTGCAGTAGGAACGGCGAATTCTGCAAGACGACGAAGAAGAGAGGAGAAATGTCGAACAAGGTTTCGAACTTCTCGGATCTGATCCAGCGAGTGACGGCGTCTTGTCTCTTGCATCCACTCTCCGCCGGCCGGCAAGATCTCGCTGGCAACCGTCGGGGAGAGTACGATACAGAGGAAGAGGATGTAGAGGAGGAGGAGGAAGAAGGAGAGATTCAGTACGAAGACGCGGTGGAGAATGAGAATTGTAGAAGTGGTAAGAGCAAGAGCGGAGGAGGTACCGGAGTGAGCGTGGAGACGGTTCAGGAGATGGAGATGGTGATGGAGGAAGTGTTTACTGCGGCTGGAGCTTTGAAGAGAGCTTACGTGGCGCTTCAGGAAGCTCACTCTCCTTGGGATCCGGAGAAGATGCACGACGCTGACATGGCTATGGTTGCTGAGCTGAGGAGGATCGGTTCGCTTAGGGAGAGGTTCAGGAGGATCAGAGGCACCGGGAGTGGTGGTGGTGGTGGCCGGAGGAAAAACGACGGCGGGAGAGGATTGATTAGAGAGGCTGTGGCGCCGTACGAAGCTGTGGTGAAGGAGTTGAAGAAAGAAGTGAAGGTGAAAGACACTGAGATTGAGAATCTCAAGGAGAAAGTCAAAGCCGCTACTTCTGTGGCTAACGGTAACGGAGGCAAGAAACACCGTTTGCTTTCTAGCAGGAAAGTTAACTGCAGCACGCAAGGTCTCTCTCTCTCACTCTTCTCTTCTCTCTTTCTTTCTTTATTCCGATTTGTAATTATTCTTTTTTTTTTTTTTAATTTTGTGATGCGAAAATATGAAACAGTTGCTGTATCTCCGGTGCCGGAGTTATTCGAGATGACGATGATTCAGGTGAAAGAAGCATCAAAGTCTTTTACAGGGATACTGCTGTCTTTAATGCGAGCTGCACGTTGGGACATTGCAGCTGCTGTTCGGTCCATTGAAGCTGCTTCGGCTGCATCAGATGGAATGTCAGCTTCTGCGTTAGCTTCCTCTGTTCAGTCCTCTGTTCCTAACCAGCACGCCAAGTTCGCTCTTGAATCTTACATCTGTCGGAAAATCTTTCAAGGGTTCGATCACGAGACCTTTTACATGGACGGAAGCTTGTCTTCTCTTATTAACCCGGATCAGTACCGTCGTGACTGCTTTGCGCAGTTCAAAGATATGAAGGCAATGGATCCCATGGAGTTGCTAGGGATCTTACCGACTTGCCATTTTGGTAAGTTCTGTTCGAAGAAGTACCTTTCGATCATTCACCACAAGATGGAGGAGTCGTTGTTCGGGGACTCGGAGCAGCGGGAGCTGGTTCTAGCTGGTAACCATCCAAGAAGTCAGTTCTATGGAGAGTTCTTGGGGTTAGCTAAAGCGGTGTGGCTGCTTCATCTCTTGGCCTTTTCGCTCGATCCATCCCCGAGTCACTTTGAAGCAAACAGAGGAGCTGAGTTTCACTCTCAGTACATGGAGAGTGTGGTGAGGTTCTCGGATGGCCGTGTTCCTGCAGGTCAGGTAGTCGGGTTTCCTGTTTGTCCAGGGTTCAAGCTTAGCCATCAAGGGAAAGGATCAATCATCAAATCAAGAGTTTACTTGGTTCCAAGGGCTTAAACCGGTTTAATTGAGTTCACTCTTTGTAGTAGTTAAGTCATGTCATGTGTTGTTAAGACAAATCTTGAAATAAAGGGCCGTTCAAATAAAAGTCTTCATTGTTTTTTGATTAACCAATCGATTGTGTGTTCGGAAACGAGACTCTCATCCTATCATTCTAGATTCACCTAGAATAACCATTCAAAGAAGAACCATGGTGGCCGTCTCAAGTAGGGAAAAATTTACCAAAGACTTCATTCTAATCTCTCTTTGGTAGATCATTATTATCTAATAACGCTGCATTTGCCAAAGCCAAATTGCCAAGCAAGAGGTCAGAAACATAAATGTGGATGCATAAGCACGTGAGATGCTAAGTAAATATCACTTTCAAGGTAGTGCTATGTCCATTCTAATACATGGGCCACCATGCTGTCCGTTTACAAAGAGAGATATAGGAGCTCTGTGATAAAAAGGTTCAACCTTCGCTACAAATCTATTAATACTATAACAATGATTACTAGTCTCGTGTGTTTTTTTTTTTTTTTTAGTCTTTTTGTGTTTGTTTGTTTTTAAAAAGTGAGAGTTTTAGGCACTTAGCGGTATTGTTTCAGATCTATCACTTCACTTTGAAAGTGAATTTAGATATCACTGCACTTCTGGGATTGCATCTATCATTACTACATGTGGTAATGCATGTTTCATACCAAATCATCAAGATAATATTTTATAATAGTTTATCTTGCAACTTCTAGATTTATTTTATCAAGTTATTTTGAGTATTAACATAATCGAGTTCAAAGAATCATATAATCTTTAGATGATGACATTTCATCTCGGGTTCCCTGGTTGTCATTCAAGCTTAGCCATCAAAGGAAATGATCAATCATGAATTCCAGAGTTCACTTGTTGCGGAGGGCTTAAACCAATTTTATCGAGTTCAATCGTAGAAATGTTGTGTCGTGTGTGTTTAAGACAAATATAGCTTTGGAAAAATCCTGAAAGAAAGAGACCGTTCAAATAAAAGAGTCCTTGCATAAAGAAAATCAAAATTGGATAAATGTTTCAGTATTAATCTAAAATAAAATGACGAAGTTCACATAACATAGAAGTATATATATATATATGCTCTAACAATTCGAGGTTTTAGAACGAATTATGTAATAAGGTATGGTTTTTTTAGACGAGAGATTGGAATCAATCGTACAATACTTCTCTTAGAAACACTTTTTTCACCTGTAACACAGAGAACAATATTAAAAGAAGCGCCAAACCCCAAATTGATCATCATCATAATAAATAAATAAAAAGTAAAAGAGAATAAGAGAAGAATTCTAATTTACTTGTTCTAGTGTGAGGAACATAACGACGTTCCAAGTTCCTAGTCGTGTAAAATTCGGGAGGAAGCCTTTATAGAAGGCCATAATTCCCTGTAAAGATACCAGAACAGACCACATATGATTGGTATCGAAAGAGAAAAAGTGTGAAAACGTGAACTCGAAAAAAGATGATTGGGAAAAGATATCAACCTCAGTCTTCATGGTTTTTATGAAGCAATCGATTGTGTTCCGGTAAGTAGAGTCTCCCATCATTCTAGATTTCACCTGGAACAACATATAAGGAACCATGGCCGTCTAAATACACCATTTTTCTTTTTTTCTCTACATCTAATCTCTCCTTACATAGAGCATTATAATTATCTACAGCATCCGATAGACCAAAAGACATCATTATTAGCTACTAATGCTACATTTGCCAAATCCAAATTGTCAAGCAAGGTAGTGATATGTCCAATCTAATGCATGGGGCACCGTATTGTCCGTTTACAAGATGTTGCAAATGAGAGCTATAGGAGCTCTGTGATACGGTTCTACAAATCTGACTCAATCATTACTAGTCTCTTGTGTTTGTCCTAAAAAAAAAGAAGTCAATGATTTAGGAATTTAGCGCTTTTGTTTCAGGTCTATCACTTCTCTCTGAAAGTGAATTTAGATATACTTGCTACTAAAAACGATGAGATGAAAGCCAAAGAACCTTGTAATCTTGTTGTTGTTTTATGTAAAGGAAGAAATGAATGCTTACCACATCAATTGGAGAACCGATACAGACAGCAAAGAATCCTGCAGCTAGACCAGCTAGCATATGAGTTAGAACACTGTCTCTGAAGCCTGGAATTTTCATAATTGTCTGCATGTGTACGGAAGTATTAAAACAAACAAAGACTAACCAAACACGAGTAGAAGCCAAACACAATTGATAAACAATAACAAAACAAGTAATGAGAAAGAAAATATCACCTCCTTTATTTGATCATAACTAGCTAGCTCCGCAGCGTTTACAATAGCGTTCCTTGCAATATTAGGACCAAGCCCTGTCCACAGCGCACTAACTCCTTCCTGTTTTATAAATCAAAAGGCTATACCTCTCTGCTGGCCTAGTATTTTGACATTTTTTATTCGAAGATGAGTTTTACTAACCAGCTTCACTATGGTGAAATAAGCGTCTACAGCTCCTGCATAACGCCTAGGAACCCCAGCCGGTAGTTTTCCTTCTGATTGAAGCCGAACTTTAACAAGATCAGTTGGATTAGCTACTATGATAGCTATAGCTCCTGTTGTCAGCAAAAGAAAAGATTCATTTTATTATGCCAAGCTTTCACTTAAATTACTTCCAAGACACAATCAAATTTCAAGAACTGAACTCACCAGTTAACAAAGCTGCAAGAATCTTTTGATAAAGTGGAATATCCCCAATAAAGTCACTTCCAACCAAAAATGTCTTGACCTGGTCAGATACCGCAAAGTAAACAATCAATCAGATGTATAAGACAGCATACAAAAAAAACAGAAGGCCCCAGAGAAGGGAATTTAAGTTATCCGAGACTCACAGGCTCATATAAACCAATCCTTAAGCCACCATAGATACATTGACGATGCAATCCTGCAATAACACCTTTCCAAAGTCCTGAAATACCTTCTTCTCTTGCTATGGTAGATAAAGTACCGAACGAGCCTCTGTACTTGGGCAAATTATCACCATCTCCAGTAGGGACCTTTCTTTGGAGTTGAAGCCTTACTTTGGCTGTGTCCAATGGTACGGTACATAACTACAACATCACTCATTCGACGATAAAATTGTAAATCAGAGGGTTGACTCAAGACCACAACAGACTTAATAAAGCAAACACACGTAACTAAAACATACGAAAAGTCATATCTTTAAAACGAAATTGTTGAAATGTAAGTAATTCCCACATAATTGCTTTGCCAAATTACCAAAAACAGTAAACCCATTGATAACCACCTAGGATTGTCTAGTCTACAACTCAAAAGTCCATCTCTTTAGATATATTTAGATACTTATCGAAGCTTCTCACTAAGTCAGAAGCTCAATTTCGAAGATTTCAACTAAATCTAAAAACCAACTAACGAAGTGAAGAAACAACTAGACGAAGATACAAAAACCAAAGACTCAAAATTGATCAAATCCCAAAGGGAATTCAAAGACTCAAACTTTCCATCTGCGAGTAAAGGCAAAAGAGGAGATGATGATGTGGCACTATGTAGAGATTACCTCTGCAAAACAAGCTGCGAAAGCGCTACAGATGAAAGTTTCAAGGAACGAAATCTCGATCCTGGGTTTGAGATCCGCCATTGTTGTTGCTTCTCAATATAAAAGACGAGAACAAGTAGACAAAAGCGAAATCTCGGAAGAGAGCACCGACTTGGCAATAAAAAGCTCAACTTTCTTCTTTCTCTCCTTCTAACAAAGGATGTGATGATAGATTCTTTAAGAATGGGTTCAATCAATGGTTTAGAGTAGTAATGAAGAAATGTGTTATAGATCAAGATTTAAAAGCGACTCCAATGGCGTGGTAACGAATTCACGAAACAAGTACACAGTCTCAATCTATCGTGTGATGATTACTATTTCCACAAATGTTTCTTTTGTTCTAATTTCTAATTTACATTTTTTTAACTTCTTCTCTAATCAACGTGAAACACGTCATTAGTTTAGACCTTCCAGCGGAGATGGAAGGTTTACCTCTACCCATCAGTATACAACAAAGGCGCTAGAGGAACCAGAGAAATGGTGAATGGAGCTCAAAGGGGTTTTAGAAGAACCAAAGTGAGTGATTCTATAAACGCCAGGTGGAGCTGTTTCAGGGATCCTCCACTCGATGGTCGCTGTGCTCTGCGTGCTGAGTTTGAACGGTCTTGACCACTTGAACCGGAGGCAAAAGTCGTCGTCATCGTAAACCGGAACCCATGTGTCACTTCCTTGGAGCCACTGCTCAACAAGCGCGAATGTCCCTTCCGTCATCAGGTCATTTCTCGGGTTAGCTGACCGGAACTTAACCGTCACTATGTCTATTCCCTTCCTGAATTTGGATAACGGAGGAACATCTGATGTGACATCTCCGAACTTAGTTCCAATTGGTGTCATATCCGCAACCACGGGTGTTAGTAAGCTTATTTGCTTGGACAGTAGGTCAGGTGGCTGAGGACCTGGCTCAGTGACTTGACCGGATAGAAGATCTTTTGCTAGTTTTTTGAATTCTTGAATGTATCCGCTTAGAGTGTGAGGTCCATACAAAGTCGATGCACCCTGAGATAGATAAAAACAGAGTTGGTTTAGAGCATGAATCAAGAACGAGATATCCAAGCTCTTTCTGATCTCAGCCTCTGACTGACCTCATATCTCTGAACTTGGTATTCCTCAAATGTGGCGATATACTGCGAATACGAATTGGTTAGTCCGGCTATGACCACGGTGAATTCTCCTCCGTTGCTGCCTTCCTTAAGCACTGTTTTCACGGCATCACGTAATCGCCTCCCTGCCATTGTTGTGAATTCTGGCAAAGCAGAACCAAAGAAAAAGGAGATTTTACTAGTGCTCTTCGTCAGTACAGAAATTATTTTCTTGTCTGGGAGAGTCTGGAATACCTCCGGGGACGCAGAGAATCACTAGTTGGCCAATGCGGAGGATCTGAACTGGTAATATCGACGGCTGAAAATGGAACAAGAACGTTTGTTTCCATCACAAAGAGTTAAAGCGGGAATTAATTAGTAGAAGTAGAAGGGTTAATGATAAACAGATTATACTCACCGCCCAGTCGTATGGTTGTTTCATTTCACCGGTGTCAAGCAATATGGGTTTAGGTCGCTGGCATCGGACCTGTTCCTCGGTTGGATTCTTGAGAAGGTTCCTTACAAGCCTCCAGAAAGCATTCCCCTGGCACACAAGTTAAAACATTCAAAATTTTGATTACAAAAAAAGTTACACGGAGAACTTTGGTGGTTTTACCTGATCATCGCCTTGTTGAAAATCAAACGCTCCAGGTCCATCAGTTGTTCCTGCAGCGAAAGCAAAACCCATTGCAGCTGGACATGTTTTCACCACTTCAGAACCTCCGTCTTGTCCATCAACCTTCACTTCAAGCTGAGAGAAATCGACAAATGCATGACGATAGTCAACTTTTCCTTGTATCTCCTCAGAAGCTTCATTGAATAGATCTGCAGCTTTCTTGAACTGCCTCTCCCCAATAAGGCGCGTACTCTCAAATTCATCAGGGTAGCTGAAAGATTTAGTCATGTCGAGTTATACATCTAACAAGCCTAGCTTTAATACCAATAATACAAAGAGAGAGAACAGATTTTTCTGTCATTGGTTTTAGCATTTCTGAAATGAAAAGTTTACAATTGTTATATAAATCCAATGTTAATCAACACACTTCTAACTTAACTATCTTCAAAATAAAGCTTGTATTCTCTATGTGAGTTATAGTCTCTTAGGAATAAGACGTACCCTGGACCACGGCCGTAGCATAGTTCGTTCTTTCCACCACAAGTACTGTGGTTGAATTCACAAGGCAGGCCTGTGTCTATACAGAAGGCTCCCAACACGTTCGGACTAACATCACCGCAGTTACTTTGACAGAAGGCAGAGACGAAGCTCGGTTTGTCTGCGTGTCTGAATCCACTTCTGACCCGTCTGGCAACACTTGACATCCTCGTAACGGTTTTACCGCCTGTAGACAGTAAAGAGGACGCCGTTTCCAGCAATTCTTGATCTGAAATTAAATCAACAAGAAGTCAGTTTTACAACAACACCCAATTACCAAATTCTTGGAGCTCTGGTTACTTAAGCTTACCATGAGGATCTGTGATTATGCTTGAGACTCTTCTATGAGATTCAACATCATCTGTTACACGAATGTCTTTTCGTTCGAACCAGTCTTCCATGAGACGTGCTGCAGCGCCTTTGTTGTCCCCACTGATCAAGGAATTTGTACGGCTCATCGATGTGCCATGAGTTGCAAACCAATTGAAACTACCCACTGGACCCCATTGACCATCAACGAACTTGACAAGTGTCATCTCTTTATCGACATCATATTTATATTTACTACGTTCCTCTTCCGGATTGTTAAGGTATGCGCTAGGACTCCGGTTCACACCAGCATCCAAGAGCTCCCCTGCAAGTTCAGGTCCAAAAGAAATGACTCTTTAGAGAAAACAACATATAAATGGATCATAGAAAAGTGTGTGACAGGCTGATTCCTCACCTTTATTGATTAACATAGACCCGGGACGGAGATTTTCATGAGCTTGTATGATACTTTGTTCTATACCGTCCACAAGAGCATTAAATGATTCATGAACAAACCCAAGAGATGTAACTAAGTACAGAATGTATTGGAGATAACCCCCTGGACCGGCATGAGTATGAGTTCCACTAATTGCAACGTTTTCCTCTGTATAAAGGTCGCCATACCTTAAAAGTAAATTAAGATTGAACCAAATATAAGACGCTTAGCACTCGCAATCAATCCAAACATTAAACAACAGTATGTTTCACAATATTACCCACCTCTGTTTCAATCTTTCAACCACTTTGATTGTCACTATCTGTGAGGCCATACCGGAATCGAGATTAACAAAAGCAATCCTTTTCTTGTATGGCTCAGCCACGATGAAAGAGCGAGCTCTGAGCCTGAAGTGAACACCGGATGTAACTTGTTCCATGTTAGCATACCCCATCATGTTGACATCAGCTGCAGGTCCCGTGATGTCGTAGCTTCCAAGGCCGATTAAATAACCAGAATCCGAGAAGACACATTTGATCTTCAACAGAAACAGCAAGAACAAAGTGCAATGCATAAACGCAGACCGCCTCGTCATCGTTTCACCCGATTTGAAGTAATCAATCAGTTATTTCCCCTATTTTTTTGTCCTTCGAAACGTAAACAAACACAGACACACACAAATTTCATGAATTTCAATAATTAAATCCAAGAAAACATCCAACCTGAAGAAGAGCAAGAAGTAACGCAAGCTTTAGAGAATTCAACACATCATTCACAATTGAAAAAAGCTCACTTTTCTTCATTCATTGACTTCACAAACTCTATTTTGAGAAAGTCTATGTTCTCTACAAGGAAAGAGATTTCGTCTAAAGCTAATTGAAGTATCAATCACATGACATGCAGAACAAAGTCCTTGTTTCCTGATGGGATAATTCCAAGAAAGGCTCATAAGCAAACTAGTTTTGTAAGAGACAGGACAGTCATCATTGCATTCACAAAGCTAATGATATGAACGATTGATGAACAAAGTCAACATTGAACTCAAGAAAGCTCGCTGCTTTCAACCGAAACAGATACACTCGGATCAGAAAATTGAAGAGCAATGATCAATTCATAGTTTAACACACGGAAAAAACAGACAAACTAACTAACCGCTATATTGGAGAGGGACCCATTAGCAGGAGACGAGAGAAACTAATCGATGTGAATGCTATGAAGCAAATAAGATCCAGAGGAGTTAATATTCAGTCAAAGTTTCGATTTTTTTTTTCTCTTCTGGAGGAAAAATGGGAAGAGCGATCAGAGTGTGTAAGAGTAAAGTGTGAGAAGCAAAATTTGATTTCTTTTTGGGTTGCGGAGGAGTAAAGAAACCTCCCAATTTCAGTTGTTTAACTTTTAGCATATGTGGCACTTCTTTCTCTTTTGATTTTCTAATTTTCAAGTTTATACATTTTTGGGTATTTTTTGTTTCCTTCTCTAGAAATTAGAAAAGTTTTTTTTTGTGTGGTCAAACTAAATCTTTTTTAGGGTAACTTATTATTGTTGGGACATCATGGTTTGGAGGTTTTTGAAAATTTAATGTGTACATTTGACCCTTTTTCTTATTTCAGGGAAACAAAATAAATACCAATTTTGGAAATATCACAACTATCAAATTTAATTTCTAAATTATTGAAGGAAAATACATATGAATTTAAGAGTAAATCTCCTGACAAAAAAAAATATATCTCAGTTTTTCAATAATTATTTAACATTTAAATCAGAAATTACAAAAAAAAAAAAATTAAAGCAGAAGAAAACATGGACATATATTGAAAAACCCCACATAATTATCTAATACTCGATAAGTAATTGATTTTTATGTGATTAAATTCAAATAAAATTATAGTTTTATTAATAATTAAATTCATAATATTAAAAGATAAAAATGCACAACACATGTCTATTTGGTATATAATTTATTTTTCAGTTTTAAAGAAAAACGTCAAATGATAATTTGATCAATAATTATATATTTAGATTTTAAAGTAAAAAAAAAAGTGCCCGAAATTAATATTTTAAGTTTTGACTAAATTTAAGTATATGGAAACTTATTTAATAATTGTAAAATCTGAAATAGTGAATTAAATATGAATAGATTTGTTTCTGGAGCAATTGTGTGGATTGGAAAGTGTCCAGCCTTTGAAGAAGAAGAAATATATATATATATATATAAACAGGAAGCGACTTGTAAATGTATTCAAGTTTGTCTCAGTTGCAAAGAAAAGTTAAAAACAAATAAAGAGCTAATATTATTACCGTACAACTGCAGAGCAAACAGTGTCTTCTCCGGTCTCGATTCTCTTTTCTTCTCTCACTCGTATTTTTCTTGCTTTCGTCAAATTAAAGGATTCCATACACTGCATCTCATTTGTTCCTTTGTGACTAAATTTCATTTCCTTTTGCAAAACATTTCCCTTCATTTTCTGATTGGCTAGGATTCTGTAATTTGATTGGTAATCTGGATAACGTGGTACTTTTTATGTCCAGATGTTTTCATGTTCCGTGTTTGACTCAAATTAAAAATTGGAAAAGTACTGAACTAAAAAGAATTGTTTTTTTTTTTTTGTCCTTATCTCATGGTCATGTCTCTCTTTGTATTCCCATGTGGTGATTATTTTCGTGTGTTTTTGTGGGTTAATATGTTTTGCTGGTAAAATCACAGTCGCTGGAATCTTTAGTATTGTGATACTGTTTCGTGTGAGATCAGTCTTATGTGTCTTCTCTATGATTTCATACAAACGTGAGTTATTTGGTTCTTTTTGTTCATATTATATCTCATAGGCTTATTTGAATTTGCTTTATCATTCATTAGGTAACGACAACCCTTGAGATCTGAGAACATAGTAAAACGAAATGGGTTATGACATTCGATGCGTAACGAACATTGAATCGATTCCCCGGGAGCATTTCTGTTCTTTTTGTCAACTTCTTGTCATCCCGAAGGAAGCCCTCCAATCTATCTGCGGTCACTTATACTGTAAGCCATGCTTAGCTTACGTCGCAAGCACCACTAGGGCGTGTCCTTATGATGGTTACTTGGTCATGGAAAAAGATGCACAGGTTTTTTCTTCTTCTTTCACAAATTTGTCTCAGTGTCTCTTTTGTCTTTTCTGTTCGCCTGGTTGTTTACAAATTAAAGCTATACCATCCTTTTTTTCAGCCACTGGCGGAGTCAAATAGAGTGCTGGCTGAAACTATTGACAAAACCGTGGTGTGTTGTTTATACCAAAACAGTGGATGCACATGGATGGGCTCTCTGTCTGCTAGCTCATCGCATTGCTCGGGATGTACTTTCGGTGACTCTCTTGTTATATGCACTTCGTGCGGAACTAAAATTGCGCACCGTCATTGGCAGGAGCATTTTTCAGTTTGTCTTGTAAGTTGGTTAACTACATTTATGTCAAAAATATATATATATAAATGCTTGTTCTTTTATTCTTATATGTAGCCTTTGTAATAAATGGTTTCAGGAAATGCATCAAGTTCAGATGCGTGCTTACATGGAGGCTAGAGTTGCTATGGCCACCTCTCAAGCGAATGCTCAGGGTCAGGGTGTAGCTGCTGCAACGCTGACTGGAGAGCAATGGTACCAACAACCATATCAGCAGTATTACAAAAACGCTGCCGGATACTACATGCCCCGACAACCATTGCATCTTCCAAGTTTAGCTCCTCAACATCAATTCAATGTGGCTCAAACTCACTCTCAGATGCAAGCTCAATCACAGCTCCAAAATAGCCAGCCACAAAACATTATTGGCCAGTATCAGTCAAACCAGCCACATGCATATTGGACAGGACAGAATATATATCCTCACCCTAACCAGTCAAACCAGGTTGGAGCTTCCCCAAACAATATGCCTGTGTATCATCAAGTTGGAACTCAAACTCCTCAGGTGCAGAATCATTTCCCTCAACAGGTGTCGCATCTTCACCCACCTCAGTCTCTGCCTACTATGGAGAATCAACACTTGCCAAAGCCTCCACTACCACAACAGCATACAACGGTACCGAGAACTGATGTAGTTCATAATCAGGAACCTCTAATGACATCACAGGTGCATCAGCCTATTACTCCAGTTCTTGGATTCCAACCACAAATGAACCATCATTCTGCTAGTTCATCGGAGGTTGGTTCAAGACAGGCTGCACCGAGCTTATCAGCTGTGAAAGAGGCTGACATGCAAAGTACCCAAAATCAGGTATCTCAAACTTCATGGGGCCAAGATAAGGTAGTTCTAAATGATTTAGTTTGGATACAAGGTGTTGAAGCAATTCTGGAAGATTCAGATGCCAGATCAACCTTATCTGATTTAACCAACACTGGTGTGAATCGTGCTGTTGAAGTAACTGCAATTAAATTTGACCATGAGTATAAAGGTAAGCGTACTGATGCTTGTGTTGAATCTCTCCATAGACCCAGCGTCATTTTAGAGGAAAATGAAAGAAAAAGGGAGCCTTTAAGCAAGGAAGTGATGGAAGAAAATGTTGGAAATGGCCAGAAGAACCTAGGGAAGAGTCTTCTAGTAGAGAAAAAAGGCACTGAAAGTGGTCGTTCTCTGAATGGAACACCGCTATTAAATCCTGTCTTATTAGAGCAAGATGATGTACTTAGAAATTTGAACATTCTTCACCAGCAGTATCTCTGGAGTGCTCACCTACACAGTGAGGATGTTCAAAGATCTGGAGCTTATTCTTCAGGATCATTGGATAGCGGCTTCGACCAGAGATCACCGGTTAGACCTCATGAAAAGCATGAGCTGGATTTCGAGTTTAGACCTGCTTCAAGATTCTCTCAACCTTCCATTGAATTGGGAGAAGGCTCGTTCAGATGTGGACCGAGAAGTCTTATAAGTGAAGACCTCGGGATGCCTTCTCATGGATCTGGGCCTTTAGATCATGGACTAGGGGGTAGTAGAGAGGAAACGACTGATACTGAAGGTAGATTTAGATTTGGTTTGCTTAGGAGTGACTTTAAAGGTCATGGTAACCTTCAAAGGGAGAAGGTACAAGACGCTGATGTGATTGGACCAGTTGATAATCATGGTCTTTGGCCTAAAGATGTTGGATTTTCTGGTGATGGTGGATCATTTCCAGTTAAGATTTTAGAATTTAAATTTGCCTCTTCATCTCATTTTACTATGTCACAGCTTTTCTGGATATTTTAAGCTTGTTTTTACGTATCTCTTTTTTTTTTCCTTGCTCTTTAGGGAGATTTGGGATCTCTTCTCAATTCAAGAAAAATGGTGTTTGGAACCGTTGACGGTTTAAATTTGCACTCTCAGACCAGGGAGTACCAACAAAAGTCAATGGATATGGACGTCATCCTGCAGAGTGCAAATAAACTTAATTAAAACGTAAGTTTTTTCAGGCTAATTTGCATCAGACTTCAGCGCACATCTGTATCATATATTTCTCAGTTGACATGTTTTTCTGTTTGTTATATCTGGTAGAGTTTCTGCGGATTCTTCTCCATTTGATAATCCAAGCAAGAATGAAGTAAGCAGATTCAGGGCTTTAGGATATAAAGAGGAAAAGCATTAAATTATGCATTATCAAATATGAGTACTCAATTTCCTTTATAAGACCAAAATGCTGGTAAACATTATATATGGGCAACTATTTTTAATTAAGCTTTTACTTCTTGTATTTCCTTCTTTTCTGAAACTTCTTGTATTTCCATAATATGTAATTGGGCAACCTTTTGTTAATGTTGTTATTATCGAGTAAATTTGGATTTTCCTTCATATATTCCACATGCATTGCATTATATCTTGACCTAATTAATGTTTTTGGTATGTTTTAATTGATCGTAACAATTACAGTTAACTTACGTAAGAAAAAGTAAATGGTAATTCATGGTTAGGTGGTTCTTATACCGATACTAACTAAGTAACTATTAACATTCATTTCATTGCTAGTTGAATAAATTTTGGTAGTTCATATTGCTTACCCTGCATAGAATTTAAAGGAAAACAAGGAAACAGGTCTCACAGATCATATAACACAGACATTATACTTTTATTTATTTAAATATTGTTTATTAGCATTCAAATGTTAGTATTTTGACTTTTGAGCATATTCCACGTTTTTCCCATACGGCCATACAAGAGTTTTACCAAAACTGGAGTTTGTGCAGTATGGATTTTGTTGCTTCCTTACAAATAATAGATTGTTGAATTCCTTTTGTGGTAATGATGAGACTTTTTGTACATGTACTAAATACAAACAACCGTCACTTAAACAAAACAAAGGTATGAAAATAATTTGACTACTCATATGACTTACTAGCTAGCCTTTCTTTTGTTCTCTTTCTCTAGGAACTCTTGAGGTTTTACTGTATTATTAGTGCTAAGCTTTTTATATTTTGTTCTAACTTTAATTACAAGACGACACAATTGGTGAAATTACACTCTAGTGAAATTTCATTAGCCAATCAGATTTTATAATTACTAGATAATTTTCAAGATTTCATAGATAGCAAGATGTGAAAGTAAACTTAGTCAAAATTTAAAATATTATATAAATTTGCACGCTTTTAAATATTTTTTAATTTAATATATTTAATTCTAATTAACTTATAAAAAAATAATTATAAAAAGCGATGAATTATTTACAAATTAGATATGTTCAAGCATTTTAAAATTAGTATAAGTTTTATGAATTGATACTTTATTTTTAGTGTTTTCATTTACAGAATAAATTTTATAAACTAATTAATATTTAATATTCAAAAAATTAATATTTTGATAATTAATAAAAAAATATTTAGCCTTCAATTAAATTTTTGACCTAATTAATATCTTGATAAATTAATATTTTATTAAGTCAATAAATACTAGAGTTCTGACATGTGAGTGCTAAGTTTCCTATATTTTGGTCTATTTCTAATTACACCATAACATAATTGATGAAAATACACTTAAGTAAAATTTATTAGCTAGCCAATCAGATTTTACAGTTACAAAATAAGTTTCCAGCCAGATATGAAAGTAAACGTATGTATGAAATCTGTAATAAAATCTGATTGGCTAATGTAATTTCCTCAACTGTCGATTGGATAGTGCTGAGTAAGGTAAAAAAGAGTAAGCTCGACTGTGTATTCAAGTTGGCTCAGTTTCAAAGAAAAGTTAAAAAAACAACATAGAGAAAGGTAAACTGGTCAAACATAGTCTTCTCCGGTCTACGACTCTCTTTCTTGGTGATTGTCACGTAAGTCTCTCCTAACTTCCATTAACAATGCTTTCTTTCGAGGAATTCTTACACTACATCTCGTCGTTTCCTTGATGATTGAATTTCATTTCTCTTTGCAATCCCTTATAACATTTCATTGCGTCTTCTGATTGGCTAGTATTTTTGTAAACTGGTTGTGCGAATCTTGAGAAAGTGTTTGTTTGTATATCCAGATGATTTCAAAAACGTGTTGGTAAAAGATGAAATGAAAAGATTTTTATTTTAGTTTGTATATGGCAATTGTTCTCATTGAGTCTTCACGTGTATGGTGATTCTTCGTGTGTTATCTGGTGCTAAGCTATCTGGTTTTTAATTCTCCATAATTTACAACGAGAGAGAGAGAGAGAGAGAGAGCTACTGATTGTTCTTTGATTCTGCTTTGTGATTAGGAGGTGACGGCAACCCTTGAGATCTGAGAATTCAATACAGAGGAATGGGGTTCGACTTTACCTGCATACCGAACATTGAATCGCTTCCGTGGGAGCATTTCTGTACCGTGTGTAGGCTTCTTGTTAACCCGAACGAAACTTTGCAGTCTATGTGCGGTCATTTGTACTGTAAGCCATGTTTAGCTTACGTCGCAAGCACCACTAGGGTGTGCCCTTATGATGGTTACTTGGTCACGGATCAAGATGCAAAGGTTTTTTTCTTCTTCTTTCAAAAATTTATCTTGGTGCTCTTTGTGTTTTCTGTTCATCTGGCTGTTTGCACATTAAGCCTGTACCATGTTTTTTTCAGCCACTCGCGGAGTCAAATAAAGCGCTGGCTGATACTATTGGCAAAACCGTGGTGAAATGTTTATACCAAAACAGTGGATGCACATGGCAGGGCTCTCTGTCTCACAGCTCATCACATTTATCGAAATGTGCTTTCGGTAGCTCTCTTGTTATATGCTACTTGTGCGGAACTCAAGTTGCACACCGTCACGGACAGGACCATCTCCGCGTTTGTCCTGTGAGTCTGTTAACCAAAATTATGTCAAAATAAGATAAAATATAACAGCTTGTTTTGTAATTCTTGCCAGTTTCAATGACACTGCAATAAATTCTTTCAGGTAATGCAACAAGTTCAGATGCAGGCTTACATTCAGGCGAGTATGTATGTGGCCATCTCTCAAGCGAGTGCTCAGGGTCATGGCGTAGCTGCTGCAACGCTGACTCAGTATCAATGGTACCAACAACAATATCAGCAGTATTACCAAAACTATACCGGATACTTCATGCATCAACAACCATTTCATCTTCCTAGTTCAGCTCCCCAGAATGCTAGCCAAAATCAAGTACTATCCTATATTCAGCCAGGAGCTCAGTATGTGCCTCAAAATCACCCTCAGACGCAAGGTCAACCACAGCTCCAATCTCAGAGTTTGGTTCTGCATCAACCTCATGTTGTAGTTCCATCAGCTTCTCACTTAGGGACAGCTTCGCAACCCCAAGCATACCCTTCAGTGCCACCTCATCCGCAACCCCAAGCATACCCTTCAGTGCCATCTCATCCGCAACACCCGTCTCAGACATTTCCAGCTTCTCAAGGTCTCCAAGGCGTGCAACCTCAAGCCCATTCCCAAACAAAACTTCTTTCACAAGCTCACCATTTAACGAATTCCAAAGTGCCTCAACATCACCAGTTTCATGGGAAGATACAAAATCCCATGCATCATCAGACCACTGTTCAAAATACTCTGCCACAAAATACTATTGGCCAGTGTCAGTCCAACCAGCCACATGCATATTCGACTGGACAGAAAATATATACTCAACCTAACCAGAAAAACCAGGTGGGAGCTCCCCCAAACAATATGCCCATGTATCATCAAGTTGGAACTCAAACTCCTCAAGTACAGAATCATTTCTCTCAACAAGTGCCGCATGTTCTCCCACCTGAATCTCATGAAAGTTTACGAAGAGCTCATACGAAGCAACTGTTGCTTAAGTACGGACGTGCCCCAGTCCCTGAAAGCTCAGATATGCATTTATCAAATAAACCCTTGGCAATGCCTTCAGTGCCACAACAGCATACACCGGCACCAACAACAGATGTAGTTCATAATCAGGTGCATCAGGGAGGCCCTTCCTATAATCCACATATAGCTCCTCAGTCTCATTTAACCCCCATAGAGCTAGTACAAGGGTTGCAGAAACATCCCCAAGCACTGCAGGTGCATCAGCTTAATACTCCAATTCTTGGATTGAAATCACAAATGAGCCATCATTCTGCTACTGTATCGCGGGTGGGCTCAGGACAGGCTGCACCGAGCTTGCCAATTGTAAAAGAGGCTGACATGCAGAGGACCCAAAGTCAGGTACCTCAGGCACCGTGGAACCAAGATAAAGTTAGGAAACAAGGTGATCGAGCAAGTATGGATGGTACAAAAGCAAAATTAACCTCTGATTTAACCAATGCTGTACATGGTGAGAAACGTGCTGTTGAAGTAACTGCATCTAAATTAGACTATGAGCTTAAAGGCAAGCGTATTGATGAATCTGTCCATAGATCCAACATAGTAATGGAAGGAAACAAAAGAAAAACTGGGTCTCTGGGCAAGCAAGTCATGGAAGAAAATGTTGGATATGGCCGATCAAACCCAGGGAAGAATCTTCTAGTAGAGAAAAAGGGTACTGAAGATGATACTTCACTACTGAACCATATTGGGCAAGATGGACTTAGACATTTGAAAATTGTTCTCCAGCATTACCTCAAGACTGCTCACCTAGACAGTGAGAATGTTGAAAAATCTAGAGCTTCTTCTTCAAGATCACTGGATACAGGCTTTGACCAGAAATTACTGGTTAGACCTCATGAAATGGATGAGCCAGATTTCAAGTTGAGATCTGCTTCAAGATTCTCTCAACCTTTCACTGAATTGGGAGAACGACAGTTCAGACGTGAACACCTTGGGATGCCTTCTCATGGATCTGGGCCTTTACATCATGGACTAGGGGGAAGTAGAGAGGAAACGACTGATACTGAAGGTAGATACAGATTAGGTTTGCTTAGGAGTGACTTTAAAGGTCATGGTAATCTTCAAAGGGAGAAGGTACAAGATGCTGATATCATTGGGCCAGTTAAAAATAATGGTCTTCGTCCTGGAGATGTTGGACTTAGGAGTAGTTTTACCTTGCAAGGATTTTCTGGTGATGGTGGATCATTTCCAGTTAAGATTTTAGTATAGAAATTTGCCTCTTTAACTATTTAATTGTGTCTTAGGTTGTTTCCGGATATTTTAATCTTGTTGTTATGTCTCTTTTTTATTTGCTCTTTAGGGAGGCTTGGGATCTGTTTCGAATTCTAGGAAAAGGGCGATGGCACCTGTTGAATGTACAGGTTTGCACTCTCAGACCAAGAACCACCAACAGAAGTCAGTTGCTATGGGGGTCGTGATCAAGCAGAATGCGAAGAAACTTAAAATGTAAGTCTTTTCAAGCTATTCTACATCAGAATGCAGCTCACATTTGTATCCTGAATATCTAAGTTGACAAAAAATTGTTTTTGTTATATGTGGTAGAGCTCCTGCGGCTTCTTCTCCATTTTGTAATCAAAACAAAAATGAAGAAAGGAGATTCGGAGGTTTAGGATAGAAAGAGGAGAATTCTTTCCATTATGCATTATCAGTATCAGTAATCAATTCCTTCATAAGGTCAGACTCAAAATCATTTGGGACAAAACCTTCTGGTAAACATTCTTCAGCACCTCATATCAGATCAGAGTTCAAGCAACTAAGTTATAAGTTTTTTTCCTTCTTGTATCTCTATATTATGTTGGCAGCCTTATGTTAATGTTGTCATTATCGAATAACAATGGGACTTCCTTCATATTTTCAACTTGCATTGGATTATATCCTGACCTACTTAATGCTTTTGGTATGATCTGTTCGTAAAAAAAAGTTAAATATCCATGCGAACTAGCTAGGGTGTCGAAATCTCTACATATGCTAAGCCCCTCAAGGTTGTTTTAGTGAGTGTTCAGATATCAATTGCAAGTTATGAGATTCCTTGATATTGACAGTTAGATTATGTAAGAAACAGTATATGATGCGAGTGACATTTACAGAATGAAACAAAATAGCTCCAGTCATTTGTACTACATGATTTCTTTCCTGTGAAAGGTGGATAAATATGTAGAATACATGATATCCCTTTTTTTTAATTCAGTCCCCACGCAGCCTTTGTCATATTGCTAACCAAGTAACCATAGAATTTACAGGGAAAAAAAGTAAACAGGTCTCACAGATAATGTAGCAGATAAACTATACTTGTTAATTATTAATTTCATATATTGTTTATTAGTATTTTAAGCATGCTCTACGTTTTTCCTATACAAATTCTACCAAATTTGGAGTTTGTGCTGTACGAGTTTTGTAGCTGCTTTATCAATAACACATTATTTAATTTCTTGCATGTGCGTTATAACTAGAGAGAGAGAGAGAGAGAGAGAGAGAGAGAGAGAGAGAGAGAGAGAGAGAGAAGAAAGTAGACATATTCTACCTGATGTTATTGATGAGGGGGCAAACAACAAGAGCAAGAGCTGAAATTGGTAGAAAGTAAACATATTCAGCTTTTGTCATTGCTAATGTTGGCAGGTAACATGGATTCTTACCACTACTTTGACAATCTTCTTACATGAATACTGTTATTTTGGAGATTGCTTGTTTAGGATAAGGTTGAAGATGTTCTGATCTTCAACAGAAATGGCAAGAACAAAGTGCAATGCATTGACACTGACCGCCTTGTTTTCCCCTGATTTGGAATAATCAAACAGTTATTTCCCATTTTTCGGTTGTCTAGCACGTGTCCCTTCTCAATTCGGTTTTCACACTTCTTTTCTCATTCGATTTTCTTATTTTCAAGTTTATATTTTTGGGGTTTTTTTATCTTCTAGATAAGTAAATAGTAACTGTTCTTTTGGTCAAACTAAAACTTGTTTATGGTAATTTATTGTTTGGATATGGTTTTGGAGGTTATAGAACGTTTAAAGTGTACGTTTGACCTTTTTCTTTTTTTGGAGAAAAATAGATATCATTTGGAAAGATCACAACTATCAAATTTAATTTATAATTATTAATGGAAAATACATATGACTCCACTAATGATTTTAAAAACGTGCAAAAACTTATCTAATAATTGTAAAATATGATTGGCTAGCTAAATTTCATTAGATTTTGTAACTGCATCATTTGTGTATGTGAAAGTGTTTCCTAAAGAGCCTTTGAATAGGAAAAACATACAATATATATATATATATATAAAGAGCTTGGCTGTGTATTCAAAGCTTGTCTCAGTTTCAAAGAATAGTGAAAAACAATAAAGAGCTAATACAATCATTGTAAACCATTCGTTTTCTCTAGTTTCGACTTTCGTCTCTTTCCCCCTTGTCTCGGTGATTGTCAATTTTACTCATCACTTTGTAAGTCTCATGCAACGTCTTCTATCAACAATGCTTATTGGTCTTACTTTTGCTTTTGTTCGAGGAATCCTTTAACTGATTCTCCTCGTTGTCTTTGTGATTGAATTCAATTTGTTTTTGCAGTCCTAAAACTATTTCCTCTAGTTTTTTTATTGGCTAGGATTTGTAAATTAATTTTTGGGAGTTTGAAGAAAGTGTTTGTATATTCAGATGGTTTCGAATTACGTGTTGGACTCGAGCAAAAGATGGCAAAAAATATAATGAATTTATCTATTGACTAGCGTCCCGTGTTGATCTCATGGCCATTTCTCTCTTTATCTTCCCGTGTGGTGATCCTTTGTGTCTTCGTGGGTTAATAAAATCTTCTGTTAATGATATCAAAGTTGCTGAAATATATTAATATTGTGACACTATCTATGTGAGATCAGTTTTGTGCAAAGCTATCTGCTTTCGAAGTCTCTATGATTTCATACAAACGTGAGTTATTGGTTGTATTTGTTGATATTATATCTCATGCTTCTTTCTTTGTTATTAGGTGACGACAACCCTTGTCTGAGAATTCAACAAAGAGGAATGGGTTTCGACGTTAACTGCATACCGAACATTGAATCGCTTCCCTGGGAGCATTTCTGTACTGTTTGCCAACATCTTATCAACCCGAACGAAGCTCTCCAGTCTATGTGCGGCCACATATATTGTAACCCATGTTTAGCTTACGTTGCAAGAACCACTAGGGCATGCCCTTATGATGGTTACTTGGTCACCGAAACAGATGCGAAGGTTTTCTTCTTCGTCTTTCAAAAATTAAATTTGGTGCCTCTTTTTCTTTTCTGTTCGCCAGACTATTTACTCATTAAATTTTTACCATCTTTTTCAGGCTCTCATGGAGTCAAACAAAGTGCTGGCTGATACTATTGGCAAAACCATGGTGTATTGTTTATACAAAAACAGTGGATGCACATGGCTCGGTTCTCTGTCTGATAGCTCATTACATTGCTCGGGATGCACTTTTGGTAACTCGCTTGTTATATGCAGCTGGTGCGGAATTCAAATTGCGCACCGTAAATGGGATGAGCATTTTCAGTCTTGTTTTGTGAGTTTGTTAACTATATTTATGTCAAAAACAAAAAGATATAAATGCTTGTTTTTTATTTCTTACCCGTAACTTGTGTAATAAATGATTTCAGGAAATGCAACAAGTTCAGATGCATGCTTCCATGGAGGCTAGTGTTGCTATGACCACCTCTCAAGCGAACGCTCAAGGTCATGGTGTAGCTGCTGCAACGCTGACTCAAGATCAATGGTACCAACAACAATATCAGCAGTATTACCAAAACTGTACCGGATACTTCATGCATCAACAACCATTTCATCTTCCTAGTTCAGCTCCTCAGAATGCTAACCAACATCAAGTATCCTATATTCAGCCAGCAGCTCAGTATGTGGCTCAAAGTTACCCTCAGATGCAAGCTCAACCACTGCTCCAATCGCAGAGTTTGGTTCTGCATCAACCTTATGCTGTATTTCCATCAGCTCCTTACTTAGGGGCAGCTTCGGTTCCCCAAGCTTACCCTTCAGTGCCACAACATCTGCAACACCCATCATTGACATTTCCAGTTTCTCAAGGTCTCCAAGATCTGCAGGCTCAAGAGCATTTTCAAACAGCACCTCTTTCACAAGCTCACTATTTACAGACCGCTCAAATGCCTCAACATCAACAGTTCCATGGGCATGGGCAGATAAGATCTCAGCTTGAGATACAAAATCCCATGCATCCTCAGGCCAACACTGTTCAAAACACTCCGCCACAATATACTATTGGCCAGAGTCAGTCAAACCAGCCTCATGGATATTGGACTGGAAAGAAAATTTATTATGAACCTTACCAGACAAACCAGTCAGGAGCTCCCCCACACAATATGTCCGTGTATCATCAAGTTGGAACTCAAACTCCTCAGGTGCAGAATCATTTCCCTCAACAGGTGTCGCATGTTCACCCACCTCAGTCTCTGCCTACTGTGCAAAAAAAAGAGTCTTCGTTGCCAAGTCGATTAACAAGAGCTCAGTATACGAAGGAACCAGTGCTTGAACACAGAGAAGGCCCAGTCCCTGAAAGCTCAGATATATATTCATCACAGCAACCCTTGCCAAAGCCGTCATTGCCACAACAACATACAACGGCACCAAAAACTGATGTAGTTCATAATCAGAAGCATCAGGGAGGTCCTTCCTATAATCCACATATAGCTATGCAGTCTCATTTGTGCCCTATAGGGTTACAAAATCATCAACAGACATTACAGCCTATTACTCCAATTTTTGGATTCCAACCACAAATGAACCATCATTCTGCTAGTGCATCGAATGTGGGCTCAGGACAGGCTGCACCAAGCTTGCCAGCTGTTAAGGAGGCTGACATGCAGAGGACCCAAAATCAGGTACCTCAGGCATCATGGGGCGTTAAGGTAGCTCTGAATCATATAGTTGGGAAGCAAGGTGATGAAGCAATTCTGGATGGTTCAGAAGCCCGACCAACCTCTGATTCAACCAACACTGTATATGGAGTGAATCATATTATTGAAGTAGCTACAAATAAATTTGACCATGAGCTTAAAGGAAAACGTATTGATGCTTGTGCTGAATCTCTCCACAGATCCAACATCCTTGTGGAGGGTAATGAAATAAGAAGTGGTCCTCTTGGCAAGGAAGTCATGAAAGAAAATATTGGAAATGGCCGGGAAAACCTAGGGAAAAGTCTTCTAGTAGAGAGAAAAGGCACTGAAGATAGTCTTTCACTAATTCGCCAGCATTACCTCACGACTTCTCACCGACAAAGTGAGAATGTTGTAAGATCTGGCGCTTATTCTTCAGGATCATTAGATAGAGGCTTTGATCAGAGATCACTGGTCAGGTCTCATGAAAGGAATGAGCCAGATTTGGAGTTAAGACTTGGTTCAAGATTCTCTCAACCTTCCATTGACTTGGAAGAACGACAGTTGAGACGTGGACCGAGAAGTCCTACAAGTGAACACCTTGGGATGCCTTCTCATGGATATGGGCCTTTAGATCATGGACTAGGGGGTAGTAGAGCTGAAACGACTGATACTGAAGGTAGATATAGTTTTGGTATGATTAAGAGTGACTTTAAAGGTCATGGTAACCTTCAAATGGGAGAGAAGGTACAAGATGCTGGTATGACTGGACCAGTTGATAGCAATGGTCTTTGGCATGGAGATGTTGGATTAAAGAATAGATATGCCTCGCAAGGATCCTTTCCAGTTAAGATTTTAGTATTTAAACTTGCCTCTTTATTTTACTGTCTCTCAACATATTCCATACATTTTAAGCTTGCTTTTAACGTGTTTCTTTTTTATTTCTTTGCTCTTTAGGGAGACTCGGAACATTCCCCAAATTCTAGAAAAAGGGCGATGGACCCTGTTGAAGGTTTAAATTTTCATTCTAACGCCAAGGAGCACGAACCAAACACTAGGGATGTGAAGAAACTAAAAATGTAAGTCCTTTTCAGGCTATTTTGCATCAGACTTCAGCTCACATTTGTATCATGAATTTCGAAGTTGACATGTTTTGTTGTCTGTTAATATCTGGTAGAGCTCCTTCGGTTTCTTCTCCATTTCGTAATCAAAACAAAAATGAAGAAAGTGGAGTCGGAGGTTCAGGATAGAAAGAGGAAAATCACTCCATTATGCATTATCGTTATCAGTATCAGTAATCAATTCCTTCATAAGGTCAGACTCGAATCATTTAGGCCAAAGAAAACTGCTGGTAGACATTCTCCAGCAAACCTCATATCATATCAGAGCTCCTGCAGCTAAGTTATAAGCTTTTCCGTTTCCTTCTTGTATATTTCCATATTATGTATTTTAGCAGCCTTATGCTAATGTTGTCGTTATCGAATAAAATCGGGACTTCCTTCATTATATTCAACCTGCATTGCATTATATTCTGACCTACTTGATGCTTTTGGTATGATCTGGTCGTAATAAATGTCCATGCGAAATTAGGGTGTCGAAATCTCTACACATGACAAACCCTTCAAGTTAATTGATGTTATATAGTGAGTGTTCAGATACCCAAGTTAAAATAAAGAAGTAACGGGGTCAGATTGTAAATTATGAAATAATAATGGTTCGGTTTGTGAATAAACAAAAACTTGTGGTTCTCTCTTCCCTTCTCCTAAAACCTTCAGTCGCCGATCGGACAGAACTCAAACAGTGACGGAACAAAAGAGAGATACAGAATGGCGGCGAGCCTTATGAACAGAGCAATCTCTAGAACCGAAACCGTCGGTGGATTCAGATTCTCGTTCAACCTCCTGAGGAACTTCTCAGCGCCGGCAACACCGTCAACTGAAAACCCTAGCTCCGATGCGATTAAACCGAAACGAAGGAAGAAGAAGAACCTAATCGAAGTCGCTCAGTTCTTACCCAACTGGGGAATCGGATACCATATGGCTAAAGCTCACTGGAACGGTGTCTCTTACGAAATCACAAAGATCAATCTTTACAAGGTTCTCTCTTTCTCATTTCTCTTTATGCTTTTAGGGAAGTAATGATCTTATGGGTTCTGTTCATTTACCCCAGTATTGGCTTAACACTTTCATTTCATGATTCATGTTAAAAAGAAGATTTTTACAATCTGGACAGTTCACTTTCCGTATGCTGAGAAAATGTTTCTGTCACTTATAGAATCATTGTGTTTGTTTCTTTGGGTGATTTGGTTTATTTTGTTTGACCTTTTGTGGATTCAAATGCAGGATGGTCGACATGGCAAAGCGTGGGGGATTGTTCACAAAGATGGTGAGTTTTGTTCTTATCATCTGTTTTCTTTGTATCAGTTAAAGTACATCACTTGCTTCATGACTTCATCTGCGCTGTTGATGACAAAGGTTGAATATGATTTCTAGAAAGAGACTTAAAAGTCTAACCTTTTCGTCCATGTATGTGAAGTTAAAATTATCTGAACCTCTATGGTCTTCTTTCTTGCACAATTGGTGTTAAGATTCTCAGTTATGAGATGGGTTGCATTTTAGTCCACTCACTAAGTTTATGCAGCTTCCGTGTGACTAACATACAGAGGTGTTTCTCAAATGCAGGTTTGCGAGCTGCGGAGGCTCCAAAGAAGATAAGTGGAGTTCACAAACGCTGCTGGAAGTATATCCCAAATCTGTCAAAGACCACACCTGCAACAAACTCTGCAACCGCCGCTGAAGTCCAAGCTGCCTGATCTGTTTTACTTCCATTGTTTGTCGGTACTTTCTCTGTCTGCAGTCTCTTTTTCTTTGGAAGATACAGCTGTTGTTGCTTGATATGTTCCTTTGAATTCATCGGTAGCTTTGTAGGGTATGATCCATAATCTTCGGATGATGATCGGTTTTCTTTTCATCTTATTAAGACCTTTACGCTTCTTGAGATGAATTTTGATGTGCCTGCATCACTGAGCCTAAGGTTTTTGGTAAAATTAAGTATGAACTTGTTTTTTAGGAGACCTGGTTTTAAGAAAACTTAATAAAAGATTTTGTTATTGAGAGCGGACCAGATGGAGAACTATTTGTTGTGTACTTTTAAAAATCGACTAAATCTGTTCACTGTATTTACTTCCATGTCAAAGTCTTTTTGGTTATTCAACTATAATCTCCTAAAGTTTTATGTGATATGAAGTAGAAATGATGCGACTATGTATTAAATAAGTGATCCGATTGATTGATAGATTGTAAACTTTCTATGGCAAATTACTAAGCTGATTAGTCTTTGGGATTAGCCTCGCCTAACTACAGTTAAGCATACACCCAGTCGAATCATGTATGATCCGGCAATGTCCAATCGTCTCTGCATTCCCTTTATACGAACATCTGTATCTGTATTGAATATTGATGTTGACCAAATCCTTCTCTGGTCGAATCCAATGCTTGAAATTATGTTCCCTTTCCTGAAGTGTCTTCTTTATGCTGCTAACTATTCATTTGTGTCCATGAATGCTTTCGCTGCATCTTTTGTTATGCTTGACAGCTTTTGTAGGAAGAGTAGCTCGTTTCTTGCCTTCCATTATCTCCATAGGATATATAGAGAAACTTGTTGTGGCATTTGATAAATCTGCATATTATATGAATTAGAACCATACTTTCAACATTTTCTTTCAGACTTTAACCAATTCCACATTTCGATCATTTGAAAGCTTCTATGTCCAAGAAACATGCGAACATGTGAAAAAGGATATGATTTATTTACTTCAACATCTAAACAAAGATCAAGCTGAAGACATCTCCTGAGTAGGTTATATGGTGTACATAAACATGAAATTTGATTTCCCAAGAAAGTGTCGTCTTGTGGGGGTTATCTTTGTTGAGTTTCCCGGATATTTCACTTGAGCTCGGTTTGGAGTCTTCGGACTGGATTCTAGTTTCGTATACACTCATATCTTTGAGATGCCAACCGGTAACCCAAAACATAGTATTTTCTTGATCTTGATTTTTTTCTACGAGATATTCGCATATCATAAGTTGGTTAGCCGAGTCCACTAACAAAATCCTGCCCACACTTGCATAATTTTATGTCTCCAATGTGAAATAAAAATATATATGATTTAAATTTTTGAAAATGACGATTATACTATATGTCAGCATATAAATTAAATTTATATTTTTATAACAATTGGTTTTATTTATCATAAAGTGTATACCTTAAATTTTTATTGAGTACTGTAAAGTAAAAAACGATTTATGTTCATTTGTGAAACTTTAATAATTATGTTTGTATTTTTTTGCGTATCAATAATTATTTTATTTTTTTCCTTACGTCTCATGTTTATATCTAGTATATAGACTGAATAATATTAATTTACGGTAGTCGATCCCTGATTCTGTAATATACGTTATATTTTATAACTTATTTTACACAAAACCACCTAGTAAAATCAAACACGACTGAAAAATAAAGGTCGAAAACTGATATGAAAAGAAACTAGAAAACAGGAGAATTCTCAATTTATGTAGTTACAAAAGAAATCATATGCAATTCCAAATCTAAATTGTACAGTAATTAAAATCTACATTTTTTAATCCCAAGTGTACTGCTGTAAACCAAATAACTTTTGAAATTGCGGTGTTCTTCTTTCATTTTTCTTTCGAACAATTATTAAAGAAACAGTGAGTTTCCTCTTAGCCAACATTGTTTACTTCCTGACACACCCACTGACATTGACAGTGATTTCTATGTTAAGTTTCATCAATGCCCCCTCAAATTTTTGAATATTTTTAATTTGACCTCCTGTTTATGTACTATTCAAAGAAACCCTATACTCTTGTTACAGTTTCTAGCATATATGTGTGTTAACACTTCATAGTACTTCAACTCAAATCAGTTTAAACAATTCAATCTATAAAAGTAATGTACCAAGTTAGCATGAAACTCTATAAAAGTAATCTAATTAATAGAAGTAACTGTAAAAAAGTACGGTAGGAGTAAAGTACAAAACAGATTATTTGTTGGGAAAAAAATAATCTAACTTATTGAAGAAATCAAGGAAAGTACTAAGCAATAAAATAAAAACACTTTTTCTGTCCAATTGATGTTTTAACTTTTAAGTAACGTGGGTATATATACATCAGTTCATCTGAAAAGTTAAAACTCACAATCATCTATACTTTTTATTTTTGTAAGTTACAATTATAAATCTTAGAATGGGTAACAGAACATAAGAACCACACAAAATTGAATAACGTTGAGTATAACTGTACATTAGGTAATAAATATAGACTGGTAACATTTTATAATTGAACTTAAAATTCAATAAATATTATTTTAACTAATATGAAGGAAAAAATCACTCATACTTTCGAGGGAAAAAAGAAAGAATTCACTAAGTCAGAATATATGAAGGAAAAAAAATTAAGTGGAAAATCAATGTAGAATCACGAATAATGAATCCGTACCACGGGATCTAACAATGTTAAAAAGCACTCGGTTTGAAATACCTTCCAAACTTGAGGGAGACAAAAACAAGAAGTAAAATTTTTGTTTTTAAAATAAAATAAAAATAATAATAACTAAAGGAACAGAACAGAAGCTGCTGTTTTGTCTAAAGCTTCTTCCTTTCTCTTTCTCCAACATTTCTTCTCTCTGCAAGTAAAAAAAATAAACCAAAAATAAACAAATTTTGCAATAAACCCTCCAAGACAAAATTAGCTTTTCTTCTTTCTTTTTTTTTGTGTATTAATTTGTTAATTTATTTGGTTTCCTTTCCTCGTAAAACCCATGACCCCTTTGTTCCTCTCTGCTTTAATCTTCAAGAAAAATGCCTTCTTTTGCTTTTGGATCTCTTCACCATTTGGCGAATCCCAGAGACTCGCCGTACACCGTCGAAATTAGCATCGACGGCGACTCCTCCGACTTAGATTCCTTGTCTGAGGTCGATTTAGAGAGCGGCGGTGTGTCGCCGCCTGCTAAGAAGCTACATTCCGGTGGTGGTAAGAAGAGGAGGCCGAGGGGGAGGAAGAAGAAGAAGAAGAAGAAGAAAAAGAAGAAGAAAGAAGGCAGAGATTGCAGGATCTGTCATCTGCCTTTAGAGACTAATAAAGAAGATGAAGAAGATAATGATTCTGATGAACAAGAAGAAGAAGATGAAGAAGATGAAGCAAGAGAAGATGATGAAGAAGAGTATTATGGTTTGCCTTTGCAATTGGGTTGCTCTTGTAAAGGTGATTTGGGCGTAGCTCACAGTAAGTGTGCTGAGACTTGGTTCAAGATCAAAGGAAACATGTAAGTATCCTCAATTATTCTCAAAGACTTTCTATTTATATATATTTCTTTCTATTTCTGGAAAAAATCTACAGATTCTTATGAATCTGTGAAAAAATAGTGAAGGCTGAAACTTTATTAGGAAACAAAATTATTTGTTTTATGTACTTTGAGTATTTTTTTCTTGTCTGATTTCTAGAGATCTATATGATTACTTCTTAGAAAGATTGTCTCTACAGTTTTTGTGACCACCAATTATTTAGCTTTTGTTCCCATGTGTTGTCAACTTGTGTGTCTCATGTTCTTATTTTCCGCACATTTGGGCTAATTGTTTGTTGTCCAATTAAAGCTGGTTTCTGTGATTTGCTTCAAAATATTGGCTTGGTTTTGCAGCTGCATTGAGAATCTTTCAGTCCCTTTTGCGGAGACAGTTTGATTCTCTTACCAATCACCATTATACCAATAGCTCTGTCTAGGTTCTTGGCACTGTCTTAGGCAGTAGAAACCGGTTTAGATCTTAATCTTGTGTGTTTAGAAATTGAAGAGAGTCTCTGAAGGCTATACTGATTAGCATTTATCATATTGTTTCTATGAATGCGAGCAGGACATGTGAGATATGTGGCGCAATGGCTATAAACGTTGCTGGCGAACAGTCAAACCCAGAGAGCACTGTCTCTTCCCATTCACAAGCGGCTACAGGACAAACTCAGAGTCAGACAGAGCCACGGGGAATCTGGCATGGTCGCCGTGTTATGAACTTCTTACTTGCTGCTATGGTCTTCGCCTTCATTGTTTCTTGGCTGTTTCACTTCAAAGTCCTCAAGTGAAATAAATTCCATCTCACTTTCTCTCTCTCTTTCACCCGCATGCACGCGCTCACTCTTCTCGTGTTCTTGAGCCGCTTGCAATCGCTAAATCAATCCCTCCTGTCGCTTGATTGTTCGTTCACATGTTTTGTAGCTGTATAAACTTGGTAGTTTTTAGATTGTTGTCACTAGTGAGCTTTACATCTTGTATAATATTCATCTCTACTCCGGCTTGGTCAAAACTACTGTGCAACCAAGAAGGTCTTGGCTCTTTTTGTTTCAGACACAAACATCTTTGGCTTTGAAGACTGGTAATAGAATAGATAGCTGTGTTGAATATGTTTTTTTACCACTCTTTGAATTATGTTCAAAGAAGAAATCACTAGCAGATATAAGGATCTTGGATAAATGAGAAAGATCCTTCTTTTCTTGATTCGATTCACATTTGAATTTTGAATCATCTCTTCAAATTGGAAACCACAAATTTAGCATAAGCTGAGCTCAAATGCTTTAGAAAACACAAAAGACAGTGAGGCGTTTTCAGAATCCAATCAGAAAACGAAGAAGACGCAAGAGAGAAGAAACCTATACACTTGGAAGTTTTCAGATCCTGTTGTTCTGTTTCTTGGCTTCCAAGGAAGTTCCGTCTTTTAGGGTTTCGCAAGCATCTTTATCCATTCCAAGGCTGAAGAGAGCAGCAGCCTGAAGATAGAATGCTGTTGGCCACTCAGGAGACACTACTTGCGCCTGCATTGCATCACCAAGAGCCTCTTGAGGCATGTTGCTCATCAGATAACACAAACACCTCCTTGCAAAAACCGTCGGCGATACCATTGTGCCATCTTCGATGAACTGCAGATACAATCAGAGAACACAGAAACACTGATTGAGTTGAGCTTTCGGGGACTTATGTTTCTGGGTTTCAAGAAAGTAACTAACTTCTTCTTCCTTACCTGCGTGTAACATTCGATGGTAGTGACAAAGTCTTTGCCTTTGAACGCAGCATCTCCTTGTTTCTTGGAGTTTAGAGTCTCCTGAATCTGGTCGGTCCACACTTGGAATGAGAGCTGTATTGCAGATGAAACAATAGTCATCTCGTTAAGTTAATCAGACCAATTAAGGATGATGATATCAATGGAAGACTACAAAAGATTTTGTTTTCTGCAACAAAGTTGTACAAAGTTCATTGACCTCGTCGAAGCTGAAGAAGCTTTCACGTTACATACCTCATTTGCTACGCCCTCGTCGTCTTTGTATCCAACCTTTTCGAGAATTTCATGAATTGCGGTGAGATCAAGTCTTGAACAAGCGTCGCCGAGAGGGGTCAGCGAAGTTGTTTCCTTTGGAGAAGCAGCCCCATGTGGAATCCCCATTAAGACATAGGACGGAACCTGAAGAAAAAACAAAGATACAGAATAAGAAGAGGAGTCACAAGAATTGAATGGTTGACACATAAAAGAAAGTTGATTTAGTGAGCGCATACATCAGTTTCCTTCTGAAGAGGAGCGAGTGAGGTCACAAGAGATTTCACATTGGGCCTTTCACGAGCTTCATACTGCAAACAACGGGAAGCTAAGCGAACCAAATCGGTTCCATCATCGTTTGAGAAATGACCATCGAGAGCTGAGTCCATTAGCATCAGGAAGTTCTTCCCACGAATCAGATCAAGCGCCTGCAGAACAATGGTAGAGCATATGAAATCTTAATCTAAGGAGAAGAAAGAAATAGATCAAAAACTTCTTCCAAAGAAGACTTGAATTGATCCATGTTTAGGTGCTCATAGATGTGCACTTACGTGGCTTGGTGGTATGTGTTTGCCACTGAGAAGATCTAGCAACAGCGTTCCGAAGCTGTAGACCACGCTCTCCGGAATCACTCTCCCTGTAAGATATTAATAAACACACATCCATTCATCAGATCAAACACATAACTTGACGCCATTGCATCTCATATCAGTAACTGACCTGTTCTTAGGTACTCAGGAGGTGTAAAAGCCAGATTTGTACTGTAACTCTTTCCATCTCTACTATTCTTCATAAGACCAAAGCAAGATAATCTCGGGTTACCATCCTGTAATCCAGATTATAGAACATGATCAGAATCTCGAACGGAAACTTATATGAGAAACGTTAATCTAATAACAATAAGAATGAGATATCAAAGATGATGGTAAGCTCGAGAGTGGACCTGGTCAAACAAGATCCTGTAAGCGTTGAGATCATGGTACAAGGCACGACCTTTGCTACTGCAATACTCGAGTGCTTGTGCGAGATACAAAGCCACTCTCACCCTCATTGCCCACTTCATTGGCTGGCTATCCCCTGCACATATGATATCAACAATCAAACCAAGACTAAAGAATTTAACAGATCTTTCAACTTTCTACTAAGATGGGACCAGAAACAGAAATTTCCAACTAGACACTAAACAGTGTATTAGAACTCAGAAGCATTGAGACAAGACAAAAGAGAATCAGACCAAACAGGTGTAGACTGTTTGCTAATCTCTTAAAAAATGATGAAATGCCTTACAGTGGAAGAGATGCTTAGAGAGAGTTTCAAAAGGCATAAACTCGGCAACGAGCAATCTCTCATCTCCTTCACAACAGAAGCCAATCAAGTTCGCCAACCTCTCACTCCTCAACTGCCCCACAGCTTTTGCTTCCTCCTTTAGATCAATCAAATGAAACAGTAAACAACAACAACACCAAAACAGTACCAAATGCAGAGTTACTAAACTCGATCTCGAGCTGTAAATGATAGAGATTCATCAAACGGAGACGAGCAAAGGAACCAAATTGATGAGAGTTCGTACAAGAAATTGACGAGTATCAGGCCAAGCGGATCTATTGAAGCGTTTAACAGCGATCCATCGGTCATCTTCGAGTCTGCCTTTATACACGACATTAGGAGCTTTAACGCCATGTTCAGAGACGATGCTGTCCGTCGAGAAACCAGAAGTAGCAGCTCGTAGTTGGTCGAAGCTGAACTCAGTAAAGGTCGGCAAATCGTCCGTTCCGTTTTCTGTCGCAAAAAGAAGATTATTAAAAGACTCAGCCTTTATAAGCAAGCAGAGAGAATGAAAATGCCGGAAAGCTAAAGACTTTTGTGGAATTTTTGTACCAAGATCAGAAGCGTCGTTGAGAGTTGATTTCAGATGTGTTGGCCACCAACAGAGAGATAGCTTAGAGCAACGAGGTCCCATTTGGGTTTCAAAAAAGCTTTTGATCAAAGAATTAAGGATGAAAGATTTCTTCGCTAAACCCGAAAAAAGCAAAAACCCTTTCTTTGTTCCTGAGTCTGAAGTCTCTGAGTCACTTCCTCTGAGGTTAAGAGAAAGAGAAAAAAATGGTTTTTGTTTTTGTTTTTGTTTTTGTGTTTTTTTTTCTTCGAGGAGAAAAGGAATCTGCGGAAAATTTATATAGCGCACGTAGTGGAGAAGACACTGGTGAAAAAGGGCAGGATATTATTAAGCCCCTTTTTTCATTAAAGACCAAACTGAACAAATAAGTGTGTTTTACTTGTGGATCCAATGTTTCTCTCTCTCTCTCTTGTCTCCCTCTTTTTACTTTGGTTTTTCAGAAAATATCTAACATTTTCTCGTGTTACAAAAAATTAAAAAATTAACATTTTTTCTCTTTTTTCACTTTTTCTAAATGTGGAATGTTTTCTTCAAGCTAGCTTTTTCTTTTACTTATTGGTCGGGGTTGATGTCAAACTAGATTTGAATTGAAAATTACATTCTGATACCGCTAATACAATTTTAAATTGGTTTTATATACATCCCGCTTTTCAAAACTATATATATTGACAGTAAAGATTTATATAGAGTAGTAGTATTTTACAGCTTTCAGTCTTTAGCAACACTGACCAAATATGTTTAAAACCACCAACACAAAATCCTTTAACGAATGATATGGTTACTGTAAATGATATCTAGTGAATGTTGTGATGCATTTGCTTTTGAGATTTTCAGAAAAATGCATCCCAACATTGTATTAATTAATCATATAAAGTTATTTACCTTACATAAACGGAATTTTTTATTCATTTTACAATTATTTTAGTTGTCATCCCTCCATTTGTGTATTATTTGAAATCGATAATATCTTTCACATTAAGATTTTTTGTTGTCATCCCTCTATTTGTTTATTATTTGAAATCGATAGTATCTTAGTATTCGACTGGGTTAGATGACTCGATAATGGGTGCGATTGTTGATCGATTGTGCTCTCGACACGAACTATTTTTCTTTTAATGCGGGTTTGATCAAAAAACGGTATTTCTCAATTTAATAAAACAATGTTACATTTTTAGTTTTCACCTTTTAATTAACTTATAATATAAGTGCATTTGAACGCACAAGCGCAAAACTTTCCAGCGAAAATGACGAAGACCGTGACCCAACAAAAACAAAAGAGTCCCATGGAGCATTTTAAATGCAAGTCAAAAGCTTTCGTTTACATATAGACTATTAATCATCATATGCGTATTATGTATTACACAGCGAAGCCCAACTTTCTTATATATTTAATTGTGCCAAGTTTACTTTATTACATGTATACATATTGGAATCAACTTTTGTTTTTCAAATACATTTTTTCTTACAAGAACAATTAATGTTGGTTGGTGGAGACAAAGAGGATCTTGGTGATAAATATGGTAAAGAAAGTCGTAATAGAAGATGACTTCACGCGTGTGCCAAGGAGATGTTTGTTCTCCTTTGGGGGACACTTTTTAGCCTAAATTAAGATGCTCTTAAGTGACCAAGTCAGGACTCAGGACCACTATAAGCAAAAGTAAGGGAAGATAATATAATACTCTTCTTACAGTGGAGTGTTATTTATTTCGGAGAGTTGAATTGCATGTGTCAAAAACTCGGTTGGACTCTTGGCTCAAGAAAATATAGATGCCAATAACAAAACTATATTTTGGCACCTATATATATAGTATATGCGCAACAAAACCTAAAATTCAGAATGGGGCCTTTTAGTCAAATGTTATATTTTGTGTAGCGAATTTTTGGTCTAACTAATTAGACATATTCGTTTGACAATCGATTTATTTTAAGAATGCGTAGTGCAATCAGCAAATGTTTAAATTCATGGAGATGTCTCGTAATGTATATATTTATTAAGAAAAATGGAAAAACAGATTACTAAAACAAAATACCAATCCAGTACCCCCATCAATTGGTCATCCTTAAACACATCAAATGGTAAGAAAACTCGAACTGCTTTTGAGGTTTAGTATGGTTTTCATTTTTCAGACTAGTACCTATATATATATCACAGGTACATGGTACTTAAAAAAGTTGGAAGTTTCAAAAATGAATTGAATCAAATTAATTTAACTTGGTATTATATAAAAAGAAAAGCTAAATATTATATATCCTATATTATGGAAGTTTCAAAACTTGATTTTATCGATTTTTTTGCCTTAGAGATCTAACAGAATTGTGTTTCTTTTGTTGTTAATGATCTTATGTTGATCTAAAGTTTCAAGGGTTTTGAAAAAAAGATCAATTACCTTTACAGAAAAAGAGATAATAGAGCCCCCTCCCCTCCCCCCCCCACAAAAAAAAAGCGAATATAAGATGTTTACAATTACATTTTGGTCCACTCAATCTCGAGTCGTAAGAGAACACATTACTTGTTTGTTCTTTAACCACGTTCAAGCTATCGGCATCGTAACGAACACATGCAGGCACGTAGAAGTGGATTATAATGTAATTACAATATTAGTCCAGTAGTACACTACTTAAACAACAACAAAAGGTCTTAGTCTTGTTTAGAACACACAAAATAGAATTTGAAAGATGTTTTATAAGTAAGGTTAAAAAAAAAAAGTTTTATAAGCACATAATGGCTTGTATTTATATATGATTTATATATATTTAGATATGCTAATATATGTAATGATGGAGTTTGGAGGATCTAAAAAGATAGTAATAAGCTGGCAAGGTGGAAAACTTGACACAATAATTTTGGTACAGAATAAATAATAAATAACACTATCAGAACAAAATTATCATCAGAAGTTTAGAACCATCATTTTAACAAATATTGATCAGAAGTTCTAGTAATATTATAATTTATTTACAACAATAACAGGATGTTATGTTTATGATCTAAAAATATTAACAATAATATTTTTAGATCATAAACCTAAGATTTTAGTAAACTATTAGACTAATAACATTTATGTAAATGCTAATTTTGATCAATATTTTCTAATCAAAATGGACATTCAGATAATCATTTAGACAAAGGAAAAACTATTTCTTTGTGAAATCTCGGATAATCTACTAAATTATGTGAATCATAGTCTTATTTTTTGGCGTATGGCAAAATTGGATATTGATGGGTCTACCATGTTGCTTGTTGTGTGTTCAAAGTGCATAAAGCTATAAAATCCACTCTGTTTCTCACTGTCTTTGTGACAACAAAAACAACTTCACGTGAACGATGGGAACATTTTCATTGTTTTCATATAACTAAGAATCTTTTTGACTTTAAAAGACTAAAGTTAAAAAGATGAACTGACCAAAAATCTCTTTTTTTTTTTTTGCAAAACTAAGACTTATCTATTTGTCTATAAATTTTACGTGGAGTGTTTTAAAAATAATCGAACTTGTCTGACCAGATGGGTCAGGTTCAAAAACATGGTTCTAGTGAATCCAAATCCGATTTAGCTGCCTCAAAAGAAAGAGACTCATCATGACAATGGGTAACATGGCAATACTGAAAAAAAGGCCCTTTAAATTTTCAGATTCAGGCTTTTGGAGGTCTAGAAACCAAGATTTTCACAACTTGAAAGTCTACCAACATTATACATATATGGATAATAAGATATAAAATATTCACACTTAGGAGTTGGGAAGATCATTTCTGTTTTGGATACACCATAAAACTAGCTATTTTAAAGATATCTTGCTGCTTTCTTATTTCCTGCAACTGTCTTACCCTAGGCTTAACACTAACCTTTTCACATACCTCTAAGTAAAAATTTGGGTTTGAAGTAAAAAATACAAACTTCAGACCCGCCCAACAGGCGAGAGTGGGTTTTGATACCCGACGGTATTGCAATTAGGCTTTGAATCTTGGTCTGGGACTAACACGGTTTCCGCTCTAGCTTTATGTTCATCACAAGAGCTCTTGTTCTCAAGGGGGATCACTGACATTTTCCTACTCTCTGCAAGTGCCATACATATGGAGAAAGCTTGTAGTTGGGAAAGGGATGAATCATAGACAACTGAATATAACCCTTCCTTGATTGGTTTATAGCTCAAGAATGGATGTTCTTCTGCTTGTTCTCCCTGAAAAAACGTAGAAATTTGATGATGAAACATTTTGGTTTTGATGTGTAAAGGAGAAAGACAACAAACAGAGCGATTGGATTTGGGACTAAGTAGAGAATCTGTACCAGAAAGTAAAGCTCGAATCGGTTTGAAGAGGGTGGTGAGTTTGATATTGTTGAATTGTTGCAGGATAAATTGTGTTGATTTGTAAGAATTCTGAGATTGCAGCCCATATCCCAACCTCCACAATCGCAAGATCCACCTGTTCTCCATCGCTGGATCAAAGACGAAGGGCCTCCTTTATGAGGCATACTATGAACACCGCTTTGAAGTATGACCGTAGCACTAATGTCTTGGTCAAAAACCCTGTCTTTGATTGGATCTCCGAACTCTTTATTGAAAGCAGTGTGATCGTGAACCGTGTTTAGCGATGCCCTCCTGTTGAACCACCTCGGCATCTTCACGATGATCGCAGCTAGCTCGTTTTTCAACTGCAGATCAGACTTTTCCGTGCTCTCTTGATCAAGTTCTACAGAGAAGAGAACAAACTCTCTGATGGAACCAGACGGCAAAGAGCTCGAAACCCGCATCTGAGCAATAACATTCGAGATGATACCATGTGTTTGGCCTCTGCTTCTTTGGTTTAACCATGCACTATTCCTCTTATGGTCTTTAATAGAGAAGAAAGTATAAACACTAGTACATTCACCCTCATCTGAGCTTCCCATTTTCTTTTGGGTGGCCGCAATAATGTCGGTTTCTTTGTTCACTGCAAATGTAAAGAGTGGCTGATTGTTCTTAATTGTTACCCGCAGAACAGCTCGAACCATGGATGATCCTACCTTCTTCTCGTGAGCTGAATCATTGACATTTACTGTTCTGCAACCGGTGATGCCCAATTTTATTCTTTGATTGCCTTGACCTCTAGACCCCTCCACAGAATCGCCAGAGTAAGCTGCCCTTGGCTTAAGTAGAGGTTCTAGAAACCTTCTCAAATGGCTTGTCGTGGTTGTATCTTTTTCTCTGGGTTTGTTGCAATCTAAGCCGTCAAGGCCAAATGAAGGAGCCAAGTTTTGTGAAACGGTCTTGGTGGAGTTAGCCGTTGACTCTAGCTGGGTCGTGGAACCAGCAGCTCCTTCATTGTTAGTTTTGCTGACCTTACCCATACTGAAGCTAAGCCGCTGAAAAGGTGATATACTTCTCCCCTTTTCAGATACCGGTTTCTGTGACTTTGAATCTTGTCTCTGCGCAGGATCGATACAATGTTTCACAGATAACAAAGATGATGCTCTGTCTTCTGAGAATTTACCTCCGGAAGATGTAATACTTGCTTTTGTTGACAGTGGTACACACTGAGATATTTTAACTGAAATCTTGTTCGGGTCCGCATCAGCGTAGCCAATTTTACTCTTTGCCGAGCAGCCATCAGCTTTACATGGTAAGGGGCAAGAATGTTGAGTACAGTAATCTACTTCAACATCATGAACTACGCTGACTTTTTTAGTCGAACTCCTCTTGCAGGTCTTAGCCTCTTCTCGAGCTAGCTTCTTAGTTGACTGATAGAGCTTGGTTTCACCCTGTTGGTTTCGAGAAAGTTCTCCATCATGACCATCTCGATTTCTTTCGCGTAACTTCTTTTCATTCTTCCTACGTCTACTACCATCACCCTTAGAGTTTATCTCCACGTTCACAACAGCCTCTGGATTCAATCTACTACCATCACCCTTAGAGTTTGACAAAGTTCCAGTTTTTGGGCAGATCTTACCTTTCAGATCCTTCTTCTCACATCCATCTTGCGCATCAGTAGATGGACCAAGCTGCTCATCTGGTTTGCTGAAACACCTATGGTCTTCAGGTCTCTTCTTCCGTGTACCTTTGATTTCTCGACACTCCCTTACAGTTTCTTCACCATGATTTGGCAACAGATTAGACTGCCGTGAGCTACGATGTTTCGTTGGACAAGCCGAAGCACGGTTACGCAAATTGCTCGGACCAGCAGATGACTCGTCTCTAGGCGGAACCAATGAAACATCTGTTTGGAAAACCGAAGTGAATCTACTCTTGACAGGCATCATCCGGTTATGACTATGGTGCCACTTCTCCAAACGGCCCCAGTCAAGAACACCAACACTCAAGAGCTTCTCCTGAGGGGTTTCAGCTCTCTCCAAAAAAACCGGTAGCTTCGACATATACTTAACAAGCTCAGGCTCATCAGCAGCGCGAGCCTCCAGAGGTTTCCTACCTAAAAGACTCTTCTTCTCCAAACGGCACTCCATTAGAGATAGTTAGTAAACTGGATTTCACATTAATCCTCTTCAATCAAATCTCACTTAAGAACCGACATAGCTCGATAAAATCCTGGATCATGAAAAATTGAACCAAAAAAAAAAAATCAATCACATCAAATCATTAAAATCTCTCGCAGAAAAATACATTAAAAGCCTTTTCTCTGATAGGTCTTCTCCCGAGTGCTTACGGCATCAGAAAATAGGAAAAATACAAAGAAAAACGCACGAAAAGATACAAAAAAAAATTATTAGAGGGAGAAAATAAAAGTGGTCCTCCTTGGACGCAGAAAAAAATGCAGGATGCTGATGATGATGATGATGATGATGATGATGATGATATTTTTTCAATCTTTTTCAAAGAAGTGCTTGAGATAATGCTAAAAATACATACACATCTAACGATGGACCCGTTTCCCCGAAGAAACAGCTGAACGATGCGCTCTTTGCATTTATTATGAGCAAACTCTCTCTCTCACACACACACACAAACGACAAAACCAAATATTATTCAGATTCCGATTCAAAACCTTTTTGGCGGATCCACCAGAATTGGGGAGAAAACTTAGTTTATACTTCGAATCAACCTAATTCATAACCTCGGAGAAAGTATATACACCTAATCGCTAAGAAACACTACTTGAAATCAACGATCAATGTCCCGATTTTGAAATCGGAATCGAAACAGAAACTTTCCCTAGGGTTTAGTTAACAGTTCGCTTAATTAGATTCTGATTATAATATGAAGAATCTAATTAGAAACCAAGCTATTGAGTAGTTTCTTCGCTTCGTCTTCCACCGAATCAAAGCGAAGAAACATTCCCCGAGAAGAATCCAAAACCTAAATCCGAGAATAAAAACAAAATAAAATTACCTTAAAACAACGAAAGAGAGGAATGAAATGTAGAACCGACGCAGGTCGGTGAAGGAGAAGACGGAAGAAGATGCAACAATCAGTTGAAGAAGTGAGAGTGATGATGAATCAGCAAAAGTGAATGAAGATCCAAAAGCATAAAAGCTAGAGAGAGAGAGAGAGAGAAAGAATGACTGGGAAAAGAAAGATGATCCGACGGTGTATAATGAAGGAAAGGGTGAATCGTTCGGTTGAGATTGTATCGCGATTAAGGAAGGCGCGGGAATGGTTCGTGTCAGGTGGTCCCCACGTGTGTATTATTATGCACATGTTTACGTGTGCGTATTAGCAAAAAGATTACTACTATAAACTGACAAAAACTCGAAAAATGTCATGACTTTTCTTGAAGATTAACGATTGATAGATACAGCATATATAATAATATAATGTTTTAGCAACTAAAGTTAAAAATACTAGTTGTCTCTTTTGTATACTTAGTAAAGTAATGAAAATTATATAAGTGTAAGACATGATTGCACCACATGATTCACATCAGGAAAAAATAGTACATGATTCATATCACTTTATTTTTGCGGATTTTACGTTATTTGATCGTTTTATTTAATACCTCCAACAATTTGAAAAACACTCACTAAAAATTACGTTTTCCACAGAATGTCGAGACTATAATTTGTGTTATATATAATATGGTAGATCAATGTAGCTGTTAAATTATATCCGGTACAAGTTCTCCCGCACAACGCAGTTTTATACTTTTCTAATTCTACTTAAAAGATGCTTACATACTATTTAGTGGACTCGTAATGGAAACTAGCCACATAATTATTTTATACTTAAAACAAAATTAAACTATGGCTATCGAGAGTGGTTCTAGCGCGCGAGTATTTCATTATCCGATGATGTCCTTAAACTTGATTACTAGCTATAGAAATATAGTTCATGTGTATAAATAATTAATCAAGATTATTAAAAAGTTGTAATTAAAGTACTTATCTGGTTATAGTATATCTTAATTATACACGACCTGCACCAAAATAAATGCAATCTTGTTCGATTTTCTTTTACCCTAATGCTGTTTGGTAAGAAAACAAATATGATATATGTGTGTGTGTATAGATTATTATAAAGTCCTCTGTTGGTGGGACGATCGTGGGATTGATTTCATAGATTAAAATGGGTCCACTGACGCAGCTCAAGATCAGAGGCTGTAGTTTCCAAGAAAGCTTATAATGATCACTTTTGTAATGTAATGTAGCCGTATTAATTAATTTTGATTTAAAATTTCTACTGTATATTCTAACCACATTACGCAGACTATTAATTGTTAGTTAGTAGCAACGGTGGTCATGAGTACAAATATAATATAATACGGCGTATTATACATAAATTAGTGGGAGACTTTCGCATGTCTCTTATTTTTTTCAACCTTTTACCTATAAAAACTGGCTTACGTGTTATGATATGAAAAACATGTCCTTTAGTTGGCCAATTTTCTAATCAAATATTCGATTTGGGTCCGTTACATTTGGATAGACATCGACCATTTTTTTCCGGGTGAAAATGTGCACTCAGGAAGAAGAATAATTCAATTCCGTATGAACAAGATGAAATGACAATTCGTGGGGGCACCACAAAGGAAGAAGAAAGTCCTTTATTATAAGTGGATATTCATCATAAGCAAACCAAAGCAACTAACAAAAGATGAATGAATGGAGATAAAAATAAGATAAAGATAAAAGGACAAAAGAGGAATCACTTTACTTTTTAAAAATTAAGTGGTGTACTCGATTGAGATTGAAGTTATTATTTTGGGGTAATTGATCAACCGATTGACAGGGGATGCCATAATTAAACGGATCGTTGATCTCTGGACACCGATGATCTGAATTGTATGGGTTTGAAACTGCTCATGTGTTGTCGACTTCCTGTATTAAACCACGAGTGGAGCAAGTTTTGTTTGCTGGCTCCTTTAACACGTACTATTAACGTATATATGGGAGTAGTTCAATCGGCGTAGTGACGTTTCTAGGACTTCACTTTTTGGAGGTGCATTGTCACGTCTAGCTTGTCACTACATAGCTTACACACATGTGGTTTTTTTTTTTTGTCGAAACACACATGTGGTTATGCGCATGAAATAGTGATGCTCTTATTTGGAGTTATGATACATCTGATAGTTGACGTAGGAGTCTTTCTTTCATAGTTGATGCAAGAGATATCCATTCTTTTACGAATTCGTTTTCCACTACTTTTCCAGTATACTGCATCACTCCTAATAACTGAATATTATCCCCAACAAATAGAAAGGGTAATGAGTTAACTTTATTAGGAGCATTATGCATATGTGCATAAAGTTACAAGAGTATTCATAATAATTGGCAGAATCCATTACTAAATCTAAAATAGGAACAACAAGAACAAAATTTCAAAGAAAACCATCATCTCTCTTTACATAAAGTTTTACTATGGAAATTGCAGAAACAATGTAATTAAATATATTAAAATGTTTACAAGCAATTCAACCCAACCCATTGATTTATACTAAAAATCCCAAAACACATCTGAAAAAAACGCTTATGAAAGAAAAAAATGTAGTGATCTCCTTAAACCCAACTCACCAACCACAGAAAAAGACTCAAAATGGGTTTCTTACAACGGAGATATATTCTCATCTTAGAGAACTTCACATGAGATTAGTCAAATATCTAAGATCGTGTATAATTCTAGTAAACACGCAACGTATTGAGTCTAATATATATTTCTGGAGCAATTGATTCATATTGTGAACTATTAAAATTTTATTAGAAAAAAAACCATTAAGCTAAGTATATAGCATTCTGTAGATATTTAACTTTGAAATACATTCATATGTAAAGTAAATTTTTATTTCCATATTATGTAACCTTTTTTCTCCCACTCAACATTTAAAGTGAGATGAGTAAATAAGCGCATTGAATAGAAAAAGATACCCGTATCTTAAATGTCCAAAGGGTCGCTTAAAAAAAAATGTCCAAAGGGTCACTTAAGCTTGTCGCAGAATGTCCATTCGGCAAAGATTCTAAATATCAGTATCCAATCTTTTGACAAAAAAAAGAAGAAGAAGAAAGTAATCGTATGTACCATTGTCATAAATCAGCCTTACCCGCCGTCTTGACAGATAATTATAATGGAATTTATAGCAAGTCCGGGAACCACACTGTACAGTGTGGATATTAGACGGTGAAATCCTTCTCTCGCCCAGCTTACGACCACCACATATGCTTAAAAGTTATAAAAACTACACAAAAACTAAAGCATTTTTATATGGCGATGTTTGTTGAATTGTTTGGCTACTTACTTTGGCTATTTACTACAACTTAGCATATCACCATATTCGTAGGGAGAGGGGATGTCCCAGATGTGGAGCAGAAACAGAAACCATTAGTAATGTCCGTCTGCTAAAACAAATGTAGACCCTATCACTTATTCCCTCCACCCCCTCACTTCTTTCCATTATCCTCAAATAAGATTACTTTTTTGGCCGGTAATGGAACGTAAGAGGAGCAATTAAAGATCTTAATATTCTATGAATAATGTGGTTTAATTGAAAACCGTTTTTTCACGGTCGGGTTAATACAAAGAAAACTTTTTTAAAAAATAGATATATTCCCTCCTCGTATGAAAATAATAACTGTAACGATGATTCCTTGAAAAAGAATAAATAGCCTAAATTAAAAGGGTCTGCTTGATAATGGATATTATTTTAAATTTTACTTTAGATTTTTAACTACATAAATTTTGACTATAAATGTTGTAACTGTTATTTTAAATATTAGTAAAAGTGTAATTGGTAATATAAACTGTAAAAATTATGACTGTTACTTTAAAAATTTAAAATTATTAAAATTTACTTTCATTATTAATATAATTCATCAATTCCAAAATAATTGTTCAAACATAAAAAATAAATAAAAATAATTATTCAAACATACAAAATCAAAAAAAAAAATTAAATAAAAACATCAAAATAGACAAATCTATATAAAAACAAAAAATTTCCTCAAAACTCATTCAATCAAAAACAAAAGATAAATAAATCATATAAATAACATTTATAAAAAATCTTCATTTTCATTTATATGATAAATTTTGATAAAATAGATGTTTTGGAATAGTTAGACCATAAAAATTGTCATCCCGTCTATTATAATTTTTTAATAAAATAGATTATTAGAATAAAATAAATTATATGTATAATGGATTTTAAAAAAAACAGAAAAATATTAATAATTAATCATTTAAAATTTATAGTAACAATCTATATATAAATTTTAAAAAGCTGTAAATAATGTTGGAAGAGAAAAAATAAAAATAATAAATAATCAAAATTTCTAAATTTTTACATTATATAAAGCTCTCTAAAGCTTACATAACTTGACTTTAGAAAACAAGATAACAAAACTAAACTTAAGGCTGTAAAAACTTTAAAATGTTTAAAGTCTCTAAATTGTGTTGGTAAAAAGAACTTTTAAAAATCTCTTAATTTGTTTACAGACTAAAAAGAATGTTGATTCCTTGAAAAAGGAATAATAATCTGAATTTTGTTTTTATAAAAAATATAAATAGCCCTAAACTGAATAAGGAAAATTTGCTTTTTTTGTTGAATAAACAGGAAATATGTAAGGAAAATATATTATTATTGTTTTTTTAATGAAAATGTATTATTATTTGAATATAGGAGAATAATAATTATAACGATGATTCCTTGGAGAAAAATAATAATCTTATTTTTTTATTTTTTTTATTTAATAAGTAGTTCCCCTAATTTGAATTGGTCTATGAAAGCTGATGATATTCCATATCAAGAATCCCTCAAGGGAATTTCATAAACTTTCAGTATAAATATACACTGATCAATAGGTTAACAACACTCGCTCCATAATAGATCCACAACACTCGATCCATAACCTGACTTTCGTAGAATCAAACCTGAGAAGCATAATTAAGAACCATAAAAAGATGTCAACGTTTAATAACGAAGAAGATGGAGGGTTTTACTTTGATCCTTACGACGATCAGCTTATCAACAAATATCTCATTCCCAAGTTAGAAGGTAAAAAAGATTTTAAGGACTTGATCGTGATGCAAAACGTTTACGATAAGGAGCCATGGTTGCTGGACCATACCAAGCATCCTCTTTTCAAGAAGAACGAGTGGTTCTATTTCGTAACAAGGACTCAAGTCTCTAAGAAGAATATCGGTCAAGGCAGGAACTCGAAGCGGAGGGTCACGCGAGGCAGCGGTGGTGGGTATTGG
>OVBI01000489.1:0-71516 GCA_900406495.1 Sisymbrium altissimum | reverse complement strand
CGGTTTTTTTTGATCGAATAAATTTAACATTCATTCAAAAAAAAAAAAAAATGTTGGCAAAGAAAATCCACTGATTGGTAAACGCAGTGAGTTGGGGAATTCTCATGCCAATTGGAGCTATGGCTGCCAGATACATGAAGAGCTACGAAAGATTAGATCCCACATGGTTCTATCAAGACAGAATCCTCATCTCTCACTCGGAGTGTCTTCAAAACAGCAAAGTTTTGAGGACCTCAGTCAACACTAAAGGAAACGACGCCGTCAGAGATAATGGGTTCATATCAAAGCATCACCTGGGCCTAATCACTGGGCGATCTATACCCGATATCCGGTGTAAGGGAGAAGCTTTGAAACGTCTCTGAGTGAAGATCAAAAGCTAGTACCCTGATGCATTCTTCAATGTGAGTTCCCTCGTGCTTTTCAGTATAGAAACTGAAGCAATAGAGCACTCCATCCAAGTGAATTAGAGGGTGGCCATAGTGAATTCGACAATTAGGCGGATCAACGTATCTCCAAGTATTAGAGTCAAGAGCAAAAACCTTGCACCTAGTAGAATAATTCAACGATGTAGTACCACAGTCGAAAAACCACACTAGCTTATACATTGGACTCGCAACATTCTCTCTTCCGATCCCTAGCAAAGAGTGACTCGCATACCCGGCAGCTACAAAACAAGACTAGTTTATATAAACAAAAGCTTGAAAAGTTTGACAATAAATAATTAATAATTAAGTTCGGAAATGAAGTACCTTCACCGACAGTAGAGATGGGATCAGGGAGTATCCGGCGGCTACTGGTGGCAGGATTGACTAGATTAAATTTACGAAAACTAGTATAGATACAAAACAAACCGTCGCAAGGCTCGGAGACTTTGTAATCATAATTACGGTGAAAAGGTCTAATGCGTCGATATGGAGCAATAGGTACGATTCCATTGGTAGACATGATCAACAGATTTTTTAGCAAGAGACTACTGCTCTTTCCTGCTGATACTGAGAGCATTCTCACTTGTCCTCCTCCTACAGATCTCTGATACCTGATGTGTTTCTCTATGAAACACTTTGATTCTATGGTTCCTCCCCATTCTTTCGACACGGCTTTGAATCTCACCATCGTTTCCACCGGAACCTTCACCAGAATCTCTTCTACAATGTCATGTGGAATGTTTAGGCCTCTTCTCTTCCTCCCCTCCATCTCTACACACACGGCCTCTGTTTTTCTCTTGTTCCTATTTAGGTTGGATCCACTCATCTCTCGTATCATATATATATATATATATATATATATATATATATATATATATTGCTGAGAATCAAAGTTGAGTTGGTTGAAATAAATAATTTTGAAAAAGCTAATTAGAAAATATAGGTTGTTTTTGAAATACCCGATTCAGTAAAGGAAAGTAAAATAAACTAAAAAGGGAAAGTCTATCGATATAAAATCGTAAATTTAACCTGTGTTCGATTTAGTTTTCTATTTCGGTTTAGTATTTTATGTGGGTTCGTGATTGGTTTTTATGTTGGGCTTATTTCACTTAAAGCCCAATGGTATTAGTTTATTTATTGGCATTGCTCCTAACATTTACTATGGTGTGTAGTTAGGAATTCGTTAGTTTTAGGATCGAGAGGTATTTGAGAATGTGCTTCTATTAAGCAATTCTGGTTTTAATCTTAGTTAGTGTTAAGAATTTTAACTTTAATTAATGGTTTAAACAACAATTCACAATTTCACATTTAAGCAGTATTTTTTTTTATTCTATCACAGAGACATTCATGTTTTAAAATTGTGTAATCCAAAACTTAATTGAAAATTTGAAAATGTAAGTAATCGTTAAAAACGACAAATCCAGCTAGAATGTGAAAAGACGATGGAAAAAATTTGAGTCGATTCCTTAAATATAAATGATGGAATGGCAATTGTGCTTAATTTTTGTGTGCTTTGTGATATGATTATCATTTACAGTATCTCTAAGTAACATTCTTGATTTTCACTCGTTACAACATCTTTGTAGACCTCTTTCTTGAGTTAGGGGTTCAAACATATGGATACAGTAACCCTTTTTTGGGGTATGATCAATCTATTTCCATAGCTGTTTATAAAAAGATATCACAATGTAAAGCATGACGAGATGTAATAGCAAAATTATGTGTACTACTTTACTACACACTGTATACAATCAAACCGTCTTTGCCAAGTGATGAACTTCCCCTCAAGTATGCATTTCAACTACAACTCTCACTCTCTGTGACTCTGTCTGATGGTCTCCCAACTCAGGAAACTTGTCAAACAGTCTTTAGTTTTCATTGAAGTGAATCGCACCGAGTTTCCAGACAACATAAGTAGTAGCAAACATCACCGTGCTTATGAACACAAAGGAAAAAGCAATGACGAGTATATCTGCACTTCCCGGGAGATCAAAGGTAAGGCCTTTCTTTGGCATACCTCTCTTGCTATCATCAAGCATGTTTGTTGGTGCTTCGGGTAGACCCGGTTTCCTATTTGATTTCTTATCACTTTCCTTGAGCACCTCAAGGATTTGGCTCCCCATTTTGGGTTTCGATGGTTTAGGTGTTGCTTCTGTGTATCGGCTAAGCACACGAGCTGCTCTTAGTCTCTCTCTTGCTGTCAACGGTGCTCTTTTCGCAGAACCGTTTTTGCCTGATTCAACTGGTTCACTTGCTGCTTTATTTGAATCCGAGGAGGGAAGAGGATCATCGACCGATGTTGTTGTGATGGGATTGTCATTTGTCTCCAAACAAGATAAAACCAATCTCCTTTTGCTTGCAAGTAACGTACTTGTTGAACCGTTTAGAGATATGTGGAACGCGAAAGGCCAAGGCTTTAACGGTGTAACTTGAGTTGAGAACCTTCCAACAGGATTGATTCTGTTATGAAGCTTCAAAGAGAGAAGATCATTTTGTTAGTTTCAGCAAAACAAGCAGAAAGCTCATATGTGAAAGCATTGGTTTTTCAAACTCTACAGACCATTCAAGGAGATGTCAACTAAACCCAATTAGATGAATTCACAAAGAAAGGATAAAGTTTCGATTTTTTTTCCGAACCAAGTGAATTGCATCTCAATTAAAGTGGCCCTGAAGCAGTTATATACACAGTCGTATGGGAAGAAGAATCTTAGGGTCATCAAAGAAGAAGAAGAAGACGGAGAATACTTACCGGAGAACTGAAGCCGGCGTTGAGAGCGACGGCCATTTTTGAATAGGGATGAACGTATTTTTAAGAGCGATGCATATGGAAGAAGACGAAGAGGGAAAGAGCTTTGTGTTCGTTCTGTGGCAGTGAAGCTAAAGCAGAGAATACAAGATTAGGTTCTCTTCTTCCACTCGCTTTTTATAGCGCGTGGTAGACACGTGGTCTTCTCTTGCAGTAGAACAGTAGAAGAGGAAAATTGCAAAACACAACCGTAAACGATAATATAACTGGGCCTCCCATTAAGCCTATTTGAGCACATTCGAGGCCTTTTTATTTATTCGGGGTCGATTTTGAGGCCTTACTTTAACATAACTTTATCTACTACCAATGTACAAATTACATGTACACGTTTTTAATTCAATGCATGAACTAACTTTTACATTTTTCTATCCTGCACTGGTCTGCTTATCATTGACTTTGTAATTGATTAGTCGTTTGCATTGATGAGAGGACCCATCTAAACCGATTGTCTTTAGTCACAATTCACACTTGTAATTAATTAGTCGTTTGCATTGATGAGAGGACCCATCTAAACCGATTGTCTTTAGTCACAATTCACACATGTATATATAACTGATGAAAGATATATTTCATTAAAAATATGAAAGATAATAGTATAATTTATGGCTTTTTTAGCTTTTTTTTCCTCTCATGTTAGAAATGCACCCCTACCAAATATGACAAATTTGGATATCAATCCATCATTCTGTAAGTAGATGGGGCCTGTCTATTAGGTTTCTTTTAATGGTGTGACGTTGTTGTGAGCATTTAAACTATTTTAAAAAGTACCTCTAATTGATCCGGTCCATCTACGCAGCGATTACTAATCTCGTTAGACATATAAATTTAAACAAAAGTCAGAGATCTTGATGATTATGTCATAAAATATTGAAATCTCAACATAAAAACTAAGACATGGTGAGGTGTGGAAACAACCAATTCCAGCTCAACTAAAAAGGCATTAATTTTATCACTGTGATCACGACTATACATGTCGCATAGTCTATGGGTCATAGATTACTTTAATGAAAGAAAGAAAGACTTTAACCAAATCAAAAGACCATATGGTAATAAAAGCCAGAAGAATGTCGGATCTTCCTGAAGCTCATTTCTCTTTCAGGAGGGAGAGATTTCGAAGATTTCTCTTGCTTCCTGCTAACATTCTTTCTCAAACCAGATTGTCTCTTCTGTGACAGTGTTGTGAGATCAAAAGTGTTCTTCGATGGCGACATCTTCTGATGGATTATTCGACGACATGAACGTGCTGGGAGTGATCGGATATGTGTTAGAGAAAACCAGATTCATCTTTCTCGTACCAATTCTGAATCTTCTTGTGCATATATGTCAGGTCATCTCTTTGTTGTTGTTTATAGATGCAGCTTATATGGCTATAGTAGTTGCCATTGTCAAATTGCGTGGACGAACACCTAAAAAAGTTCTCAGATGGGAATCATTTAAGAGCGATGACGTCGAGCTAGCTCCTTCCAGCAACCATCCAATGGTTCTCATTCAAATCCCAATCTACAACGAAAAAGAGGTAACAAAAACAGAACACTCTGTTTCAGAAAGCAGAGCACTCTGTTTCACCAGTGATCTTTTTATCTACAGGTATGCCAACTTTCAATAGGAGCCGTATGCAAGTTATCATGGCCATTGGATCGTATGATTGTTCAAGTTCTCGATGACTCAACTGATCCACACAGTAAGGTCCTTTCGTTAAACCCGTTTGAATCTCCTTTGACTTTTTTTTCACCCTCGGCTATTACAAATGTGTTTAACAAAGGGTCTTGTTAAAATAAAATAGGAACTGGTTAGATTAGAGTGTAAGAGATGGGAGATCGAAGGTATAAACATAAAGTCAGAGGTTAGGGACAGTCGAAACGGGTACAAAGCGGGAGCTCTCACTGCAGGAATGAAGCATAGTTATGTGGAAGGATGCGAGTTTGTTGTTATATTCGACGCAGATTTTCAGCCTGAACCGGATTTTCTTGAACGTACTGTTCCTTTTCTTGCCCACAACTCTGAGATAGCTCTTGTACAAGCCGGCTGGAAATACGGTAAGATCTTTCGTATTCTCTTTTGAGTTAGCTAAAGACCCGTTTTTAGTCGATTTGTTATATGAATATTGCTTGTTTGTGCTTTGACAGTGAATGCCGACGAGTGTTGTATGACAAGAATACAAGAGATGTCTCTTAACTACCATTTCGCGGTGGAGCAAAAGTCTGGATCGTCCATACATGGGTTCTTCGGATTCAACGGTGGAACATCAATATCCATGCTCTTGTGTGTTTTGTATTATCTAATCCTAAGTTGAGTCATTAAGAAAAGGAACATCGTTGACTTTAGGTACTGCTGGTGTGTGGAGAATTTCAGCTTTGAATGAGGCCGGTGGATGGCAGGACCGCACGATCGTTGAGGACATGGATTTAGCTGTTAGGGCTCATTTAAATGGCTGGAAGTTTGTGTTTGTCGACAATATTAAGGTTTAAAATCTAAGGAACTTTCCAATTGTTAAGACCAGTGACTTAACTTGTACTGTAAATAACCTGAAAATATTTGGGGTTTCAGGTGAAGAACGAGCTGCCGAGCTCATTTAGAGCATATCGATTTCAGCAACATCGTTGGTCTTGTGGTCCAGCGAACCTCTTCAAGAAAATGGCCATGGAGATCATCAAAAAGGAGGTTGGTAGATTACATAGATCCCCCAAATCTGATTGCCTTGGAACACAAGCATGGTGCAATTACCTTTTATTGTTTGTTTGTTACAGAATGTGTCGTTATGGAAGAAGGCGTATTTGATATACAACTTTTTCTTTGTGAGGAAGATTGTAGTACACATCTTCACATTCGTCTTCTACTGCCTGGTTTTGCCTGCTACAGTTATATTCCCGGAAATAGAGGTCCCTAAATGGACAACTATCTACATTCCAGCTACCATCACTATTCTTAACGCTATTGCAACACCAAAATCATTCTACCTTATATTGTATTGGATCTTATTCGAGAACGTAATGGCAATGCATAGGAGTAAAGGAACTCTCATTGGATTGCTAGAGACTAGTAGAGTTAAAGAATGGGTTGTGACACAGAAACTAGGAGAGAGTAGCTCTCTCAGGGAAAATCTCATTACTCACTATAGCTTCCCCGAAAGGTTTGGTCCTTTTTGTCCCCAGAGATTTATTTTCTTGCACGACAAGTTGTTAGAAAAATGATGTGACTATGATGTGGTTGAATTTTCGCAGACTCCGATGGCGAGAGATAATGGTTGGGATGTATCTATTCATCTGTGGATATTACGACTTTGTGTTCGGGAAGACATACCTTTATGTATACCTTTTCTTGCAGTCCATTGCTTTCTTTGTTGTTGGAGTTGGCTACATTGGCATGTCGGTTCCTAGTTGAGCACCGGTGACACGTTTTAACTTCTTCTTCTTCTCCTACACATTCATTCTTATAAAAGGTTCGATTGTACAGAGATTTAAAGATGTGTTTTTGTCATCAGGTTACACAGTTTCGTCATTGTAAGATTATTTGTCTCAAAAATAAAGATCTAAAACTAAACATCAGACTAGATAACTGTTAAGCCTCCTTCAGAAAGAAAATGAAGTAGATTGGTAAAAAAACAAAGGATCCAAGAATTGCTTTAAAATTTAACAGAAATATCAGATGTGGGATTCAAAATTGAAATATCAGAAATCGTATTCAAAATTGAAGTTGCTTTAAATAGGTATAGAGAGACCTTAGGAGGAGAGTGTAGGTGGACGCCTAAGTGATCAAGAGAGCGACAAGCTAAAGCAATCAGAAGAAGAATCATGCGGTTTGTACATATAGTAATGAACCATATCGCCATTGATGTGTACCATTGATGGTTTCACTTTCATTGTCGTTTTTTTCTGCTTTCTTTTTGTCGGCACACTTGTCATTGTTTCTTCGACCAAATCTTTGTGAATTNAACCCCCCCCCCCCCCTAATAAATATAGAAAAATCACCATTGAGCCCTCTTTCTCGCACACTCACTAATTTTCTTAAAGCGTTGTTGAGCATTCCAAAATGGATTGTAAAATGGTCTACAAAAAAAAAAATATATATACTCATCAAAAACTTCTAGTTTTGTAAACAACTAATTTAAGTCTTCTATTTAGTCTGTTTTCTTATAATGAAATTCACACTAACATCACAATCTGTGAAGTCAACAGAACTCAAAATACGACCTGACATCTTTTTATCAAATTGGTTTACTACTGATATTTATTTATTTTAGAAACATATTAAAATTCGAATATGGTAACGAAAAATGGTTTTATAACGACTTGCAAACTTTCTGTCACTATTCGAAACTTTTTTTTTTCTTTTGGTTATTATATCAACAACAAAAAAACAAGAAATGTGTAAATGTGTTGACCTTTTATATTTATTTTTCCCATGAACATCGACCGCTTAAAGAAAGATACAGTCGATGTGGGAAAGTTTTACCCAATTAATTGACAAAAACAAAAACATTTGGCATCCTTTGCTTTCCACCTCACTCCAAAGTTCAAGAGTACAAAAACAGTTAAAAGCTCCTTCCATTTTCATCCTAATAGACACTCTAATAACCATAAGTAAAAACAAAAACATTTCACAATTACAATTCAAGAAAAATTATGAACATTATGACATCAAAATAATAAAATTTCGAGGCACCCGATCGATGGAGCAAAGAGGGAAAAAAAAATTAAAAAGAGATATTCCAAACTTTTTTTTTGGTCTCTTTGGTCACGAACGGGAAATAATACGTGTGTAAAGGAACTCATTCCACGTGTCAGGCAAACCGGGAAGACACCAATGGATACAATCGGCGTAAGTGTTTGGATCAGCTTGTTGCTCCGGCGTCAGCATTTTGCCTTGTCGGATTGTGTGAACCGAAGTGTGAGCATCTTTCCGGTATTCGGAGAGTCTCGTAATGTTTAGGAAGTAAACCGGAACTTTAAGAGAGTGCGTGACGTTTTCCGCTACTGAAAATAGCCTGTAATCTGTTCCTACGCTGAACGGCATTGACATGTTAAGGATCGGTGTCGTCTCCAAAGCACACTTTATCCCATCTGGATTCTCCCAATCCAAGCTCCTAAGATATAAACAACAGTAAACAAATTAGGGAAACTTTCCTAATAAGTTAAATCTATTCGTAAAGATAAACACACCACAGGTAAAATGTATCTTATGTGGTGGTTACACCAACTCTGTAGAATACAAAATTATATAGAATTTACGGTTTATGCTATTTTGTATATTGTGTGGGGTTTTCAAAGGACAAAGACTTGTAATCTCCTTTTCTGGTAGTTGCTTGGTTTTCAAGTTACGGTACGTCCGCATGCGGTTAATAACATTCTTTTTTAAAAAATGGTACTTATAAATGATTGTACATGTGATTGTTATGTGCTTTGGAAGGCAAACAAAGAAAAATGTCATATATTATAACATAAATAAACGAATAAGCTAAGAGCCATTGTAATTGTCAATCTATTAATAACCTAATACAAAGAAAAAAAATTATCAAACTTTTCCTATTTTAAATCAATAAAAATGTTAAGAAAGAAAATTATGAAAACCGATCGATAAATTGTATTACTTACTCTAGTTTATATTTTTGTTTAGCAGGTCAACTGAATAAATGGTACACGCTAATTAGTTCTAAGAAACACACATCACATATACTCAAAACAGAGAAAAAAAATACAGTTCTATTTCTATATAAAGTCGTTTAATGGCATATATTATTTTATAATATTTTCCTGAAAATTATGAAATGGTGCCACTAGTCAAGCATGGAGACTGGAGATATAGTGACCTCTCAAAGTTGCAAGTAATGTCATTTTGCAAGCAACTCAGCAAGACACAATTTATCTTAACGTAACGCTTAAAAATGGGAGTTAAGGGATTAGTTACTTGATGTGGAGAGGAGACATGCTGGCGAAGAAAACAGTGGTACGTAGAGGATCAATGTTTTGATCCACCCAATCTCCCCATGTCCGTAACACTCTCTGGTACGCCACTGGCCGTTGGATCTCTTCGTACTCAGTGTCCCCTTTGTCGAACGATCCTCGTCTGTTTTCATCAATTCCACAATCTCAATTAAGTCATAGCTTGTAAATAATATGTCCATACACGTATAGGCAATATTAAATGTAGTAGCACTTACAGGACTTTCATAGCGAATGTGTTCATCCACCAAATGTAAGTGTTGAATACAAGATAGTCGACGCCTTTCCAGTTGACTCCATGCTTTTCGATGGACTCAGGCATTATTATACGGTTAAGTATACTATGCATATTTGGATCATCTGAATTCGATTCCACCAAAAATGGCGCCCAATAAAATTCCACCGTCGCATTATAATCCTTTTTACCAAAAAAACAACCGAACCAAACAAAAAAAAAGTATTAATTACTAGCAAAAAACCAAACTTTTAACTACTCTCATGATCAGCAATTCCACCAAATACATTATCATATATGACAAATTAATTAAACGAAGTTAGGTAATTATCTATACCTCGACTCGGAAGACTGAGAGAGAACCGGTTTTGTTCAAGCTCTTTCGACCGGGAGGAACCACTGATTGAACCAAACACACCATCGATTCCCATTGATTCCGGTTTAGAGAATCTCCAACGAACATCATTCTCTTGTTCCTTAGCTTCTCCAGCAGCAATTTCGCTTTAAACCTTCACCGAATCAAACACAAATTTAGACTAAACAAACCAAAAATAAATTCCAATAACCGATGAGAAAAACAGAGCTTTTTTGGTTTACTTTGGTAAAGAACAGTCTCTGGGTTGCCATCTCCAATTCTGATAAAGAGAATCTTTTCTTCCATTTCTCATGCAAGTCACTTGCGCCGTTAAGAACTCACACTGATCCTCTTGGTACAACGGATGCGTCTCGTTATCGAAAACCCATTCACCAGTGAACAAATCACACTCCTCCGGCGGTAGTTCCACGTCACCTCCGTCGTCTTCTTCCTCCGTCACAGCAAACAGCTCAATCTTCTTCCCTTCCTCTGTTTTCGACACCTCCTCCTGAACTGGCTCTGCTTCTCTCACTGGATCTTGAGCCGGGTCTGGTTTTTTAACCGAGTCCTGAGTCTGGTCTGCGTTTCCCGCGGGATCATGAGTTGGCTCTGAGTTCTTGATCGATTCTTGAATAGGTAGTGCCGTAAGCTCTGTGATCGGTTTAGCCTCGTCTTGGCTCTCTTGGACGTCGCTAGGTTTTGAGCTGGAGAAAGGAAACTCGGCGATGGATTTGACGTCTTCGTTGTACATGAAGATACCGAAGAGGAAAACAGAGAAGACGACGGCGAAGATGGAGAGATTACTGTTCTTCCTCTGTTTCATTGTCACTCCTGTTTCGAACAATGGAAATTTTCTTCTCCAGGGTTGCATCTGAAATACAAGAAAGAGTAGTAGAAGAGAAGAAAAAGAAAAGAAAAAAAGAATCTCTTCAACGCTCTCTAAAATGTCAGTATGTTTGTGTGAGAGGGAGAAAGATCGATGGAAATATAAGAGCGATGAATAAAGGATTAGATAACAACTAAATAATAATTCGAAATTGTTATTTGTTAACGTTAATTAGTTTTGTGATTTATAGTTTGGTGAGGTGGATTTATCTTGAACTGGTTTTCAAACCTTTCAGTTGAAGAATATATATATCTTTAAATAAACTAAAGTTGCTCTATGATATTAAATTGTAATCTACTTCGCTTAACTAATCTATTTTGAAGTTGTTGTTATAGCAAAGTAGAGTTTGGAGAGAAGAGTGGATTCAAAGATTCTAAAGATTGTCTCAATCCTCACCTAAAGAAAAGGACTATAGAAAGAACAATTGTATAAGCACCATCTTATATAATTATTACATTCATACTTCAACACTTTTAGAAGCATACTTCATTTCATTTTCATTGTCCACATTATTTCCTACTTGTATACTGCCAGAGTTTATGTTCTATCCATATATATTTTCGGATCATGGATAAATAGGCCTTTTTTATGAATTTGTTTGTTTGTTTCCAAAACATAGCGTTCTATTCAAAATTAGGATCAAACGTGAATTAATCTTATGACTCATATGCCAGTTTAACCATGTTTCAGCATCATTCACGTATTCAGAAAATAAGTTTTCAGAAAAGGTACATTAGTAACTACAACAAAATTCGATTATAGGTTAATATGCATGATTAGTTGTCTATGGTATATCACTGTTGTAGATTCATTTCAGAACGTTTATGACAGTCGAGCTAATGTCGCTAGACATATCTAGACAGTATCATATACATATTCTCTATGTTCTTCAGTAATGATGCTTAAATTTAATTCTTATTGTTTTCGTGATAAGCAATGTTTTATTTTTATTTTTCTTGATAAAGGGTTTGCAAGCAATGTTTTATTTGTCTATAGCAATCTGTTTTTATTTTTCTTCATATTAAAATATGCATATGAAAAACGAACATAATTAATAGATGGAATAAAGCAATCGGTGTCTTGCGTCTAAATCCAAACTAGCTCTAGCAACAGTCTTAAAACTTGTGATACATTTACATATTTTAAAAATGTTAAACATAACTTATACTCCCTCTAATTACCACTTTAAGACTAGATTAGCACCAAACTAATCTTTCGTTTTCTGTAACAATCATGCGTCCATCGCATGTTGAGGGCGAAGCATCCGTGTTCGTTAAGAGAAAAATAAACATATACTTTCCACTTGCAAAAGTAAAGGAAAATAAAAAGGACAGATAAGAAACTAAAAATGATATATGAAGCTTTCTATTTGAGAAAAGTAAAGGCTAAGGAATCTCCTCATAACACACACTCATACATTATATATACAGTACCAACCATTACCAATCCATTTTATTTACATCATCATCTTCTACATCTATAGAGGTATATAAAGCATATTTATTTTCTTCGCAGATTTTGTATATTTTATTACGACCCCATTTTGGCTTTAGTTGTTAGTTCAATATATGAATCCTTTTGCTTCGAACCAAAGCCAAAGGAACCCAACCTATCCTTTTGTATGTTTTGTTTGTGTGAGTCGGACACACATCCTCATGACCCTTTTATTTCGATGATGATTTTGCTAGAAGTTCACCACGTGCGCATGATGTGCCTGAGGCACACGTTCTTCCTATAACATATGTGGCAATCTCTTATTAAATTCGAGAGAATCCTACTATTCTGATGAAAATTTAAACTTAGACTAAAAATACCTTCACCATTATAGGCATACGTTAATTTGGTTGGCATTATACTATTAGTTGAAAACTGGAAGTATATTAACTTAATTCCTAGGTCATGATTAAATTCCAAAAAATAAGAAAAACTTAAAAGTGATCGGATATATCATGTCTGGAAACTAAATTCCTAATTCTCCATAGGTAATCTAAACTCATGAGTCCCCGGCCCAAACATTGTGTACATACAAAAACTATATATATATTCGTGGCTGATTTTCCTACATCATTGAAGCTTCTTCTTAAATCATTTTTCGTGTTCCTGGTTCTACACCATCTCTATAAAAAATATATATGCTTTTTTCGAACAATTAATCTTCACTTTATAATTTTTGTTTTGTTTATTTCATCTACAACCCACATACTCACACTACCCGAAAATTTGCTTTAATAGTTTGTTTTATTCGGACGAGTGACTTAAGGCTTTATAATATGTCAATTTGAATAATGTGAAAAAGAAGGTGACTAACCAGACTTTATAATATGTCAATTTGAATAATGTGAAAAAGAAGATGACTGACCAATCTGAATGATAGACCACATATATATAATATATGGTGGACTCAAGCGAAATAGTAAGAATTGATAGTAGTATTACTTTACGCACATGTCATATCAAAAGTTACGAGAATCGTTTTTTCCATTTATGCAGCAAAGCTTTTGATAGCTTTGTGTACTGCAGTCTCATTGAAGTAGTGTGATGAAGCCTAAAAAGCGCGTGTTTTGAAACAAAATAACGACAATCTTTCTCAGCAAAGCTTCATGAAGGGTGGAGAACTCTTTTGTTTTTTTAAGGTTAATTACGGTGACGGAGAACATAAAGTCTGTTTTGAAAGCCCACTTAATGTAATCCAATCCGTTTAACACAAAATAACGACAATCTTTCTACCAACTGTGCATGTAACTTGTAGAACCTGCATCGCTAAGTGGTTGGAACTTTGAACAAGCTACTACTTCAGTAGTCTCGTCTTACCATTTTTATTTGTTGGAGGTGTTGGTGTAGAATTCTGTCATCCGTTATTGAGTCATTAAAAGCCCAAGATGAACACAGATAAAACCCAAAATCGAGATAAAGATTATTAGAGGAAATAGCTCCTAGATATGAGTCAATAATGGGCTAGACATCTAGCGAGGCCCAAGAGTATGACATACAAACGAATAACACCATTGAAACAAAAATTTAACGAGTAAATTACTAATCAGCATACCAGCTCGTCATCTCACAAGGAACGAACATCTGGAGTCGAAACAACTTTCCTTTTTTTTCCTCAGAAAGACTATATTATAGTTATGACCTCTGAAATATGTTCATGCGAAGTAACCGCTATGCTGATAACTTCACGATCAATGGCGAGCGATCCAGATCTGGAGCCAGACTAGTTTGAAGTGCCCAAAACATAAGAAAAATCCGTCTTCACTCACTAATTTGCAAAAGTAATGGGAAGAGATAAAAGTAAGTAATGTCTTTTATTATTGCTTGACCATTTCATGGTTTTGAAATTACAAGAAAAAGAAAAATAATACAACGAATATAGAGACTAAAAAGCTTTTAGTCCAATTATCTTTCTATCTTTCCTTCTCATAGTGACTACAAATCATATACTAACAGAAACAACTAAAGAAAATAACAAAAATTAAAGAATTAAATTGCAGAGATGGCCCAAAACCGAAAATACAAAACCATCTTTTGTGCGTGTTTACTTACGCCACAGTCTGCTCCTTCTCTCTGTACATCTGCTCAGCCCATGACATTATGCGAACCCTCTCATTCATTCCAAAGCCTCTCTCCGACACCACGCTGTCTTTAACCAAAGAGTTAACCCACGAAACATCTGGCTCGTTCCTGTAATCTCTCGCTGCGTTACTATTAGTCTTACTGTTGTTGTTTCCATGGATTCCAAAGGAAACGCTTCTTCTCATCTTGTTCAGCTCATCTCCTTGCATTCCCCATTCCAGCTTCCCGCTCGGCGATCCCCAATCAGAGAGATTCGATGGGGATGCTGCTTGAGCAGCTGGTTTGAAACTCAAGCTGCGTTTCGCAAATGCAGATGATCTAGCGTTCATCACTGCAGCTGCCACAGCCGCTGAAGAGTCGAACCCGTGGTGAGGAGGCGGTTGCCTTACAGGGGAAGACGGATAATGTTGGTTCATGTTTTGGCCCATCTGAGAGTTCCTACTTGGAGAGGAAACATAAGACCCGAAAGTCTCTTCGACATTGTTGAAACCGCGGAGTCTCAGTTCCATCTCCATATCGATATCCATATCTCTAGCACTCAATGTAGACTTCAATCTGCTTCCACCATTGAGCTGCAGAGCAGGTGGAGTAAGAGTATTGACTCTGTTCTGCCATGACCCGCTGTTTCTTGGAGACGAACCAACACTATTAGCCATCGGAGAGACAGGAGGAGTCGAAACTCCTGAAGAATACGCAAGCGGAGACAAACCAGGCATCATCTCCAAGCTGTTAAACGGAGACTGAGCCACTGCAGAGCCGGTTGAAGCATTGACCGGTCTCATCTCTTCGCGTTTATGCGCAAAGAAACAGACTTTCCTTGCACAACCCGTCTCATCTTTACAAAGCCGGGTCTTATACTGAGCCGGGTGAAGCCACGACTCGAAAACACCATGAGCGTACTCACAAGAATCTCCTTTGGGACACGACCCTTTACGGAACTCAGGACAAGGGACACAAGTGTAAGGATACTTCCTCGGGTCTCTCCTCCTAGCGTTCTCTCCAGGGTGAACAAAGGCACACTCGGTCCAATCGTGAGAATAAGCTCTCGAACATGGCTTAACCTTAAAGCTATACATCCTAAACTCATCACTTCCATAAACACCTTCGTTTATGTCCGGTAAAGACGCATCAGCTGGATACTTGGACACTATCTTGATCTCTTCCTCAACAGCCTCATTGATCAATCCACCACCAGCAACAACACCGCCTCCTCTCAGCAACAACTCAACAGCTTTCTTCCTCGGAGTAGCCACGAATCTCGAAACCCGAACAAACAGATCCAAAGGCTGATTCCCATCAGCATCAACAGAGTTAGCCAAAGCAGAAGCATCAAGCAAAGCGTTGATAACTTCAACCATATTCACAGAACAACCAGCAACAGCACAGTGAAGCGCAGTGACTCTCTCATCACCGCAAGCTCTGTTCACATCGGATTTTCCGGAGGAAATGATGAAAGTCAAAACCTTTTTGCTTCCGTACATAGCAGCAACCATCAGTGGTGTCCTCTCTACAAGACCCATCTTATTGGACCCGACACGTTTGCAGTACCAGAGCCCTGGCTCGTCCAAGTCGAGCCCTTTCTCTTCGATCTCTCTCTGGAACGATGGAAGATCATCACAGGCGGCGAATTCGAGGAGAACCATCGTTTCTTCTTTGTTCAACTCGATTTCGGCTAGGGTTTTGGGAGAGCAGAGGTTGCTCTTTGGGCCACTGCACATAATATATCCTGTGGATTCACAAAAGTTGAATGAGAAACTGATAGAGAGAATAACTCGCCGCAATACTTAAAAAAAAAAAAAAAAAAAAGCTCTCTTTCTTATAAAACTTTGTCCATTTTGTAAGATTTTTATGCAAGAATTTAGCGCATGTAATAAAGTAAAGTACTTTGTACTAAGACAAGCCAACGACCGTTTCTACTCCAAATATCTTTTTTTCTTTTTCTCCGTTGAAAAATTCTTAAGCAAAAAATCAGAAAACGGGTCAACGATAAAGCAAGTGATTTCGTTTAAAAGAAACCAAAAATCATGGAGTTTCTAGAAAAAAAGCAAAACTTGAAAACGAAACGGTAACTGAACGTTTCACAGAAGAAGAAGAAGAAGAAGAAGGTACAAACCTGGAATGAAGTGTGGGATTTGGGAAAGAAGTCAGTAGAAGAAAGTTGGAGAGAGCTTTGTGGGGGATATTGAGAATTAGGTGATGAATGAAGAAACAAGTGGGGAAATGGGTTTTTAAGAAGAATGGGGGTTGAGAGAGATAAAGGGCCTTTTCTTTAAAGGTGCTTCGTTGCGATGAAGGAGAGAGGAAGCTGCCTTCTTTCTTTCCTCTTTCTCGGTCTTCTTTACTTTCTTTCTCTTTTATTTCATTATATATTTTATATACTTTTAGAAAATAAATATATACATTTATTTTGTTTTTTTCCTCGTCGTATAAGTTTAGGTCAAAAAGTCAACAAAAGTCGAAACCAAACTTTCAAAGGTGAGGATGTCGCTTTTCTGCGGACTGTTCTACTGAAATTATTTGTATATTTTTCGTGAAAATTGACAACGAAATCAACTAATTTTATAATTACTGTTTTTTTTTTTTTAATTTAGTAGTTTCTGGGTGGAAATGGTAAATCCGGAGTTGGGGAGTGTTAAAGAAAGGACCCACCATTAAACCGACTAAACCGGTACCCCTCCAACACGCGTGTGCGAGTCCCACCACAGACACAAAACACGCGCTTTCAAGAGCACGTGAGAGAGACTCTTACCAGTCAAACTCTTACTACTACTTGCTTTTGAGTTGAGCTGTCCGATTTCCATCAAAATCAGTGCCAAATCCAAACGAATGGAAACTGAGAAATTATGTTCGGCCTTATAATTAATTGTAGTTGTATCGAACTTATCGTATCATATCATATCATTTGATTCCGTTATAAGTAAACCTCCACAAATAAATGTTATGTTCGATTGACGTCTCGATTATTTCAAAATACAGGGATTTTACGTCAAAAGTTAGATTGTTGTCATCTTGAGAAAAAATGTATCTAACGTTCCATTTTGTTTATCTAAACTTTTTCTTTTTTGATCGATGTTTATCTGAACTAAGAAAGGAAACTTTAATCCGTTTGTATTTTTATTAAAATTAGTTTTACTTGTATTGTAAATAAACCATTCAACTGACCAAACATGCCTTCTTGTTTTTTTTTTTTTCATAGTTTGAAAAAGTTACACTAATGCTAATGTAAATAAACAATATTTGTTATATATAGACATTTAAAATAGCACGTATATATACACACAAAAGGTAGAAACCATTATCTAATATATCAATTTATTCATATAGTTTGAAAAGTTACACTAATGTAAATAAACGTTCATTGACATTCAAGTGACTAAACATGCCTTTTTGCTTCTTTCGTATAGTTTTAAAAAGTTACACTGATGTAAATAAACAATAACTGTTATCTAGAGTAGAAATAACACGTATATACAGACAAAAGGTATAAACAAACCATCATCTAATACATCAATTTTAGGGGAGAAAAGATGCAATTAATAAATACAAAGTCTTAACAAACAAAAAATCAAGAAAAACAATCAAACGTGTGATACATACGCGTTGAAAGGGCGCATGAGGAAGAGAGAAGGAAAGAGAGTCAAGCACGCGTTCTTCTGATCTTCATTCCCTTTGGGTGGGCGACACAAATGTCTTCTTCACTCTCAATATTATCACCCCTTACTTTATTTGCCCACTACTAAATTAATTCTTCCCAAATCTTCTTTATAATTATACGATAATATGATCACTCAAAACATGATTGTTTTATCATTCTTTTATTTGCTAAAACGATCATGACTTTGTGGGAGTATATATAATATGGATTTCGGCAACTTGGGGCCATATTATCTAGCCTATGTACAAGTGGGTTGAAGAGTCAAAATGTTGAAAAATATAGACTGCATGCATTCATGGTCAGAATCATTATTACAAATATTTCTAATGTCATCATCCAATTATTGGGGGTTCGTCTCACACATATTTTCCACAACATATTCGCTAGGTCAGATTTTGGACTACACAAAATATTACGAATAGTATGACGGAGTTGTCATTTGAATTGGCCCAAAAACATGCAGGCGTGTATTATAAAGGAGAAGTTTTATATTATTATATTATAATCTCGTCTATAATTATCTTGAATATCAGCACGAAGTGAATTATGTCTAAAAATCTTTTATGAAAATGGGTTCTGGCCTTTTGGGAACTAATTAAGGGTGCTTAAAGAGTAACTAGGGGGTAGAATATACATATATATATATATATTTATATTTATATGATCATCGATCACAAAGGCCACTTTTGTTGGAGCTCGCAAACGTTCGTCTATCCCCCACTACTTGAAAAAAAAACTGTAATATAGGTTATCTCATCCCACTTGGGTTATTACAAAGGGTCCCTATTATAAAAGATCAAATGAATAAAACTACATCGTTAGACTTAGTACGATATATATAAAAATATGATGGTTTGATTATATCGTTTTGGTTCAAATTTATTAAATTAACCATTCAAAATATGCGAGGTGGAGAGATCAAGTGTTAAAATAAATAAAAAACGATCTCATGGCCGATCTTGAGTTTACCGGTATATATATATTGGACTGACACACCGGACTTGAGGCCAGAGCCGTCTGAATAAAACTCATTACTCTGACTTTGCATAAATTGAAATCTTGCTTCGCAAATGCAATATGCAAGTTTATATAAGAAAAGGTTGGCCGATAGACTCGATAAAAATTAAGATTTGGACGAATTTTACCAAATAATAGTAGTAACCAAGTTGTCTCGGACCAATGAGTATTTTTTTTTCTTTTGTTATGCTATATTTTGTTTTTGGTGANACCCCCCCCCCCCCCCGAAGATTTGTTATGCTATATTTGGTATCGCTCCGTACGACTTTACTAATCGGAACCCTGATTTAACACTAAATACGTGGGCTTAGTGTTCTCTTTACGAGTTATTGCGAAGTTACGCAACCATATTTTTCTAAGTTAGGCCTAATTTTACGAAAATAGAAACTAGTTTCAAACTGCTACTTAGGCCCATTATATACCAATATATATAGCTCATAGGACATAAAGTCTTTTTAATGACCCAAATGTTGATTATTTAAGGAACCAAGCCTTTTTACAATCACATAACGTCATTTTATGAATACTATACCCAGTTTAATAATAGAGAAAAAGCCCGGCCAGTTTTATTAGAAAACTTGAATTACTGCAATTGGGCACTCCACGTTGTCATGTCGGTTTCAAGTTCGATTTGTAGAAGGTTGGGATTCCATTTTCTTGATATAATTAGTCAACTATTGTCTTATATGAATATATAAGAAAAGAGAGATGATAACAGTAAAACGAAGTTGGCAGACATAATGCAACGAGCTAGGAAACCAGAACCACTTTGTTGATAATTGAATCTTGTTTGGTTATTGAATCTTAGGAAACTAAGAACACTTGTTTATTTGGTTACTGAATCTTGTGTGGTTATTATATTGGTTGGTTATTGGATCTTGACCTAGTTGTAGAATATGACTCAGAAACCATTAATATATGAAGATGACGATATGCATCCCAGTTCTCACCTTTCCGCTTTGATAATTGGTGCTTGTTTATTATACACTGTTTGTTAAATAATTGCTTCTCAGCTTTTACAGCACGTGCAAAATTAATTCCCCTATGAAATTTATCTTGGAGTTGCGTGTACAACTTGTACTATTCCAAAGTTATCTTTGTCTTTTCTACTTTATGATTCGCTTCGTCAATATGACAATATGATAAATCATTATTATCTTAAATATGATTTTATCCAGAAGAAGAACTAGACGCACGCGGTCTAATATCAGATTAAAATAACAGTATACAGTATATACTCCAGGGTCAAGAAGAATTTTAACAACTACTGCCTACTGGTGACTGATTCAAAGCTGCCCGAGTCTCGAACCGGTAGGATAGCTGGATAGGTTTCAAACGTCAATTCTTATGTTTAGGGTCTACGTTGATAGTTGTTAGCAAAGAAAACTTGGTTAAGATGTTCAAACTTGTGTACTAATCTAAAACTATATATATAAGAACAGAATGCAAGCAAATTCTTTTTGACTTGAAGATGGACTCCTGCAACATCTTTATTATAATGAAAAAGCAATTAATGAAACAAAAAATTTATCAAATATTCTAGACATGTTAGCTGGTATATATATATATATATATATCTTTTTTTTTCTTTCTACGAATAATTTTTAATTATATCTTCTATATAGTTTTGTTTTTGTTTAAAAATAAAATTACTGACATAGTCAATTTGGTATAGTTAGATCTTCATTTTAATTACGAGCAAAAAATATAGAAAAATACGCAAAATAGAAGGATCTCAGAGTTGTTAACAGTGTTCAGTTTTTTCTATTTCCGAAGATCGATCCTCTTGATCATGAGTTCACACGTAAACTAATGCATAAATCACAGACGTCAATCCTCGTAATCCACTGTTTTATTACTTACTCCAAATATTAGACATGATCTTCACATCCAAATTTTAATGACCTAAATTTCTGAAATGCGTCACCACTAAAGCCAGTAGCCACAAAAGTTACAAGTCTATATCATGGAAAACATGATTAGACTATCACAAATGGCCAATCAAAAGGCAACTCTGCGCAATCGGTGAGGCGTGGCTTATATCTTCTTTGTTTTTTGGTGCTTCTATTTTTTTAGCTGTCTATCATATATCTCAAGATTCTCAACAACCAATTATCCGACAGAATCCATTGATTGTTATCAAGCAAAATAGAAAAAAAACTACTTTCAAGTTTAGATTTTGTTATATGATCTCACTTTCAGTTTCAAGTTTATCAAAAAAATAAAATAAAATTTACAACTTACAAGACAATAAGTTTTTGAGGTTGATAGAACCAGTATATGCAAAAACACCAATTCAAACAACTACAGTTTAGTTATATGATTAATATTACGATTTGGAATTAGAGATCAATAGGACTATTAACATTGGTAATTATGATAAGTACTGTAATTTTTTCTTCACTCTATTAATGGCATAACTCTTTTTAAACATCAATATCATTTGAATCGACACAATATAATCCTCAGAAAATAGCAATATAAGAGTTAAACATAAAAATAAGATACAAAAGAGTCAGAAAAAATCAATTTTACCCAGCCTATCTACAACTTTATTGCACGTCCTGCGAATCCAACCAAACTACATAGATGCAAATTTCTTCTACCAAATGTCTGATTTCCCATCTCCAATTATATAATACAAAATTGATTGCTTCAACGTTTATCAAGATGGATACAATTTTGTTGTCACCTTTGAAAAGATTATATCTGTATATATCTTGCCCAAACCCAAACATCACATAATGTTAATTTTTAAACACATAAAATTTTTGCTAAAGGTATATCAAGATTTATTTCTCTTCAAATATTTCCATTTAATTTTTCGGATTTCACAAACTTCATAATTTTGGTCTCCGGCGAGTCCAAGATGAATTACTATCACTATCAGATACCCTTATTTAGCTGGAAATGATTCATTTTTATGACATATTACAAGTTGCAGACTCTTTTCTCAAACATTACTCTGTTTTTGGTGTTATAAAAAAATCATACTCTTCTAAAGTTTCCATATAGTCCACAGTGACAGTTGTCTTGATATGTCTTGATAGCAGAGTTAGATATTGATTGTTATGACAATCCAAAATAGCTTTGAATTTTACTTCAAAATAGCTTGATAAATCCATTAGCTCTATACTTGAATTATGTGTCCCTCTCCAAATTACTTGTGGATAACTTGTGAATGTAGTTATCAATATATGCCGATATGTTATCAGCATCGACTTTTGTGAACATATGGCTCAAACATTTGTACATAGAATGAAGATGTATGGTGATAAGAGATCATTTTTCTTAATACTTCTTTCTGGTTTGATTAATTCTTTTGGAGTTTCCATTCGTCAGAATGGAGCACGTGATTCGATGTATGACATAACCCAGTTGATCCAATATATTGATCAGCAAAATCCATCTTCTTTCATCTTATCTTTAATAAACTACTATTTTGTTTGATTATAGGCTTTTGAAATGTCCATCTTGATAGCCATATACGATTTAACCCATTGCTTTCTAACTTTAAATGAATGAAGATTTTCATGTGAAATGATCACATGTCAATAGTGCTTCTTCTCGGAATAAAATCAACTTGTTTTTTTAAAAATGATGTTCGGGAATTATTGCTTGAATCTTGTCTCTAAGATCTTTAATATAATTTTGTAGGCTGTGGCAAATAAAGAATTGATTATATGTTTTAAAACTTAAATTTTAAAACTGGTTATTAAATATGTGCTAATTTATAGGTAAAACTAAATGATAATGACATGTTTTTTTTGTGGTTTATGATAATGACATTTTGTAATCAATAGTTCAAATTTGGATATTTTTCTTTTGACAAAACTATATATGTTATTTGAGTGTATACCATTGATTGAAGATGCTATATTAATATACAAACAGATGATTTAGAGATATTTTAAGTAATTTTTCAATAAAAAATATGTCTCCCCATTTGATCAATATGATAACATTCATCATCAACCACATAATTGTATATGAATATACTTTATATGTAGTTTTACTATTTATAAATTATATTCCTGGGGAGCTAGTTACTTGTTAGAATAGAAATTTTTGTCATCGCTTTTGGTTAAGACTAAAACTTTTCATTAGTTTTTCATCTCTGCACATCAAATTCATGCTGACATTTCGATGGGTAGTGTTTCATATAAATGAGAGTGGGCGAGATGAAATGTTTTTAGGACGTTGCAGAAAAATCTTCCATTTCAGTACATAAACGTGAGATCACGCCGTGCTGAATTTGGTTACGGCGCCGAATTGCATACGCATGCAGTTTTCAGATGACCTTAATCTTTCTTTTTTAGTTTTAGTTTCTTTTTGAATCTAACCAATTCTCGATTGTATATATATAATATCTCACACCGAAATTGTGTCGATATCTGATTTGTATCGTAATGTATAAATGCTCTTCAGATGGCGTTGCCTTAAGAGTTAAGGCCAACATTAATTAATCACTTGGAATTGTCCTTCCATTTCTGATTATACAATAAAAAGGACTTTGTTTCTTTTTCAGTTAATTACCCAATGACTCTACATAGCTCTCAAATTTACTGTTTACAACAATGTATATATATATATTTGTTTGGTATGAATGTACACAGCCGTGCCTCACATTTATAAGGTTAGAAGCACGAAAAAAATTTGGTCTTACATACAAAAAAATTAGTTAATTATTTTTTAGAAAAGTAAAAAATTAATTAATAAAATCGGATTGAAAAACAAGAAATCAGAAAACAAAAGAAGTTTGTGATTAGAGTTTGGTAATGGTAGTATTTTAGATCTTATTTTTGACTATCAAAATCAACAGATCTCTAAAGAAATGGGCCTTCAAAATATTTTCAAAGTTATTAGTCCTGAAGATATTGCTTAATTAGTTTGTATTCAGTATCCACTCTGAATATATAATATATGATATACATGTTTTAGGACCAGTACACTTTTTTACTTGTATTCGATATCGACTCTGTGAATATATAATGTATGATATACATGTTCTAGAACCAATACACTTTTTTACAAAAAAATCACTGAGTAGATTTTATGCCATTTTTAACTAAAATGTTCTAAACCTAAAAATTACTCACTATCCAAAACTTTTTATTTTGTAATCTTATTTTGTTTTTCTTTTAAAGCCAATAATATGTGATTTTTGATTAAGTCACACATATATAAACCCAAAAAAAAAAATTACATTAAGAGTTTGTAGTTACAGCCTCAACTAATGGGCGCTACTACACTGCACAATAATTTTTAAAAAATTTGTTTATCTTTACATAAATAGAAATTTTGGATTTATTTTCCCCTTTTTTAAACAAAATTTCCAAGAAAAAAAATTTAGTGTGAAATTTGAATTTCATATTTAGGATGTAAACAAACAAAAGGCTTAGGTTTCAGGGATTGAATGTTTAAAGTTTTAATGATGAATTGCCGGCTAAGCTAAAGTGGAGATTTTTCATATATTCAAAGTGCCTTCTAGAAATGGATATTTAAAGAGTATCATTTGAATATGACTCTCAACAAATGATCGAAGCTATCACCTTAGGATCAAGTTTCTTGGAACCCGGTGAATTTTTTTGTGATATTTCAGAGAGTTTATTGCTCTTTAATTTTATCTCTTCGATGTTCTTTAAAAAAAAAAAAAAAACTAGTGTTCTAGCAGACAATTTAGTAAACAAGCATTACGCTTGTTCGCTCTTAAACCCGTTTCGAGAATTAATTATATAAAATAGAAGATTGCAACACACACACACACACAATATCTAGGATTTTAATTTCAAGTGTTCTGCACCAAAAATCTGAATTTAAAACAAGTGTTTTTTTTTTTTTGACATTATATGTTTAAATAGTCTGATATAAAACGTGGAAAATTCAGTAAATGTCCCTCGACAATTGGCATCGACATTTATAATAACGACGGCTCATGCATCTAGACACTTTTTTTTTCTTTGGTTGCTAAGCATATATCCTTAGATCCTCCCCTTATCGTTTATACATTGTTATGCATGTGTCTAAGCATTGGCTCGTCGAGTTTAAATTGAAAATCGGCACTCCAATTCGAATAGCTAATCTCTCGATTATAAAACTAACGCTTTGCTTTGGTCCTAATAAAGTAATAAAATATGTTACATGAATTCGAATATTTAAAGAGGTGTTTTTTTTGGGGAACAACTATTAAAAGAGGACTTGTATTCTAGACCTATAGTCTAACCGAACTGATCGAGATATATATGGACCTAACTTGCGTTTGTCGGTTTGTGTCTCATTAAAATTCAAAATTTTAAGTTCAGTTCTAAAAAACAAAAAGCATTTATTCTTTTATCAAATAAGTTTTGGAAATTGTAATAAACGCAGACAATTGAACATAATTGTCTTAATATATAAATGTAAGCGCAATCGCGAATATGTTATCAAACTCTTAGTAGTAACGACAAAAGAACTGGCAAGTGCCTTACCTCAATTATCACTTGTATTTTGGTTTGCATACAGAATTTAGCATACAAATGCTTTAAAATTCAGAAATTTTTATTTATCTCTCTACCTTGGTCAAGTAGGGTGTTTTTTCAACCGCTTTTTATATTTTGGATAAGATGTTTACAACCGTTATACATCATAATTGGTTATTCCATATATATTAATTTGTAACTTAATATAAAACAAAATCAGTAATTATGCATGCCTCTAGCTCTCTCTTTTCTCTCTATATATAACTTTATAATACTTCCTTGTTTCGTCCTCAGCCTCCTCCTTCTTCATCTCCTTGAGCCTTTAAAAATAACCAAAGCCATGAACATGTTCCAAGATTGGCCTGAGCCTATAGTCCGTGTCCAATCCTTATCCCAAAGCAACCTCAAAGCCATACCAAACCGCTACGTCAAGCCGCTGTCTCAACGTCCAAACATACCCTCTCAAAAAAACAACAGCAAACACAACCCTCTCACCGCCGCCATCCCCATCATTGACTTAGGTGGTTTATACACAAACGACATAACTCTACAGGCCAAAACGCTTGACGAGATCTCGAAAGCTTGTAGAGAATGGGGATTCTTTCAGGTGGTGAACCATGGGATGAGTCCTCAGCTCATGGACCGAGCTAAAGAAACATGGAGAGAGTTCTTTCATCTTCCCATGGAGCTTAAGAACATGCATGCTAATTCGCCGAAAACTTACGAGGGATATGGAAGCCGACTTGGCGTAGAGAAGGGAGCTATTCTTGATTGGAGCGATTACTATTATCTTCATTATCATCCTTCGTCTTTGAAGGATTACACCAAATGGCCTTCTTTGCCTCTTCAGTGCCGGTATATTTCATTCCAAAACTTTTTAAATAAAATAAACTTAGTTATACAAACTAAATAATTATCTCATAGAACAAAAACCGACGTACTAGTACGACTTATTAGTGAATTACTGATTCATAACGCAAGCATATGTGACAGATAAAATATAATGGTTGTTCGATCGAGCTATATATATATTTTAATATTTATTCGTCTTTCAGATAAACAAAATTTCAACTATAAGTAATTTTTCTTCTTTGTTATTGAGTTATGTAGAGAAATATTGGAGGATTATTGCAAGGAAATGGTGAACTTGTGCGAGAACTTGATGAAGATATTATCGAGAAACTTGGGATTACAAGAGGACATACTTCAAAATGCGTTTGGTGGTAAAGAGGAATCTGGAGGATGTCTAAGGGTTAATTATTACCCAAAATGCCCTCAGCCGGAGTTGACTCTCGGCCTCTCTCCACACTCCGATCCCGGTGGATTGACCATTCTCTTGCCGGACGAACAAGTCGCCGGCCTTCAGGTCCGTGGATCTGACGACGCTTGGATCACAGTCGAGCCAGCTCCTCATGCTCTCATCGTTAACATTGGTGACCAAATTCAGGTGACTATTTTATTTGATTTTTTCCAACATTAATTATAATTATTTTCTTAATTAATAACTGCATCGGAGAACATTGAACCGACACTCATATTACAAGAAAAATCTGATATTTTGTATGTTTAACTTATTGACATTCGTCAATCATAACTAAAATTGTTGGCGGAGATTCGAGCCTTCTATATTATTTTACGATATTGGTTTTTGATTATTAATTAGACTAGAAATATCACGTGGAGGGGACTTGAATTCGTCTTCATTTGTCCTTGAAGTTGTTAATGTTTTTAAAAGCACGTGCATGCATATTTCTTCTTCTTCTTTATTTTCCTTTACTTGATTGTACTATTAAAGTTAAGAGTAGTTAATGGGTAAACATAAAGTTGATGGGATATTCAATAAGGTACTGGTGCAGCCACGTTGCATATCCTTTAATTCTGCATGTGCCTCTATAAAAGGAAAAAGAAAAGGTCCATATAAAGAAACAGAAAAAAACAATTTCAACGACTGCGCTCACAAATATTCACATGTTTCAAACGTGCTAAAACCAAAACCGCCTACATACTTAGACAAACGATAACATTTCTAATCGTTTTATTTGTATCAATGCCATTATTGTATCATTTGGGTCCAAGTTACAAACCAACAAATTTACGTGTCATTTTTGTAGGATGTATATTCAATATCTTGCATTATTTGAATTGGAAGAGTTTTTAATTAACATGCGTTGAGTATTTTGTTATTGGTTAGATGTTGACGAATTCAATATACAAAAGCATAGAACACAGAGTGATCGTGAGCCCTGCAACGGAGAGGTTGTCATTGGCATTCTTCTACAACCCAAAGGGCAACGCCCCGATTGAGCCATTGAAGGAGCTAGTGACCGTAGATTCACCAGCTCTCTACTCCTCCACGACCTTCGATCGATACCGTCAATTCATTCGTACGCAAGGTCCACGTAGCAAGTCTCATATCGACGAACTTAAATCCCCTCGATAGTTGAACGTGCGTACATTGGATTTACAAATTATGAACTTGTTTTCTTCTTGTCTAAATAATGAATCATGCTTCCTTTTTTTTTATCTGTTAAATAATGAGCTATTTACTGTGTTTGTAATGTAAGGATATGATGTTTCTTTTCTTTTTTTTTGTTAACAAGGGATATGATGTTTACATTATGCCAAATAATGAACTGTTTTTTATTTCTATAAATAATGAATTTAATTTTCTGGAACTTGGAACTAGACTCATATAATATTTTCGAGAGTCTAGATCGATCAAAGCAAGTAAACTTATTTGTTGCGGATGCACAAACTTGAGAGTTTCCAAACTATTGTTCTTTGGGTGTACATGGAGTTTGCCTATTAAGCTACCAAGTCCGGATAGACGATATATTTGGTTTGATAAATATGATTGAAATTTTTTTTTCTCACATATTTGATATTTCCAACGAAAAAATGAGCAGATATCGACTTTTAAAGACACTTAAAACACGTAAGTCACAATTAATAAATAGGCAATGAGTTTTATCTCATTCAATTGCAGCCCACCTTTTTCAATCCTACGGTATTAATGGTAGTTAAACTATACAAGAGACAATTTAGAATTAGATCGAATCAACAAAAAAAAAAAAAAATTAAAGGAAGACCCAAAGAGACACCCAAGTATGAGATGATGATGGTTGTCTAATCAACCAGATATATTGATGATGTTTCGCTAAAAAAGAATGATGAAAATATTTGTTTATTTTTGGGTTTATTTGTGCTGTCTCTATTTGATAGGAAAATTACTTGAACAATTCTGATATTTATCTTACATAAGACAAAAAAAAAGAAGATAATTATGTATTATATACACGCGAATTTAAGATCATTTTCGTCTATGAAATGAGTACGCTTCAAAAAAAGCACTTTCATTACTATATGAAATAAGAATTGCATTTTGCCGAGGTTTTGATAATCCGTAACTCAATTTCATTCGTTCACCAATTTCTACTGATTTGTAAAAGAAACCTATATAACACATGATTCAAATTGTTGGAGAATTTTGTGTACGACGACGAATGAATATAATTCTGTTTTATCTCCGACCATTTTTTAGATAATGGGTTTTCAAATCATAAGTGGAAGAAACAAAAGCCCATTATCTTAGTAGCCCAATAATACATTTAGGAAAAGACCCAAATATCCCCAATCAAATTTGGTTTGATCCGTACATTCGGCTTAGCCGCATCAGTGAGTGGGTGAGCTTCGATAACGAGCTTTTGGCTCTGATATTTCTCTGGAAATGACGGGTTTCTCCGAGGACGGAACTGAATTGAACAACAGCACTTCGCAGAAGAGGCAACGTACTTGCGGTGATACGGAGGAGAAGAATAAACGTACGGCGACGCTGCTGGATCTGGATGCTATCGACTGTCCCGTCTGCTTCGATCCTCTTACCATTTGTATCTTCCAGGTTACACTTCTCATAATGTCTACTTTTATTCAAAGTGTTTATTTTTTAGTAGCTAGAATATAATTTTACAGCGGTTGATATGTTAACTTGTAAATAATTTAGAGCATTGTGCTTTCACCCAACGTGCTTGCCCTTTTAGCAGCTGCGACTTTATTGGCATGTACAAGGATTTATATGAACACAGCGTTGCTAAACACTGCAAGTCCTCCTACATGTTTGAATGTGGAACGCCCGTGTTTATGAGACCCTCAAGTGGTAAGAGGGTAATCCTCATGGAACAGACTACAGAAGGCCAAGGAGAAGGAGAGCTAGTGGTTATGGAGTGTTTCGACACACCACAAGGTCCAATATTCTATGCTAGCTGTCTTGGACCAGGAACAGAAAACTTCTATTACGACTTCAAGTTATTTTCATCTTCCGGTGATCGCTTGTTCTTTGAATCAAAGCTGAAAAGAGTTCGTGAAGTGAGCGATGAACCACCAGGAAGGCATTTTATGTTGGTTCCTTCATTCATGTGCCCTAACTACAACTTTTATATATGCATCAAGCGGGGACCCTCATAGGATCACGAAGAAGCTACTACTTCATCACTCATCCGCAAGACTGATGCTCTTAACTACTGTATGTTTGTGCTAAAGGAGTTTGAAAAAGAGCTCGAGTGTTTGAGCTTTTTCTTTTTGAAAAATTACTATCGAAAATAGATATCTAATGCAACCTCTACTCTTGCTTATTAGATTTCCTCTGCAAACTATATCATCTAACACTTGAAAATCAATGTGTGATATGGACCTACATTCAAGTTGTTATGTGAATTCTGTTAATTTTATCCAAAATCGTTGGATATGTAATATAAGCTTCAGAGACAAGACAAACATGTCTCCTTCTATCTCACATGCATTATAATTGTCGATTTGGGATTAGAGAGAGCGACTGAACATTTAAAGTTGCAAGCATGTGCTCGTGTGTGTGTGGGCGTGTGTCTCTTACTTCATACTAGCATTGAATGGATCAAATTCAATTCAGCAAATACGATAGGAAAATTTGGCACGTGGATGGTTTGAGTTGGTCAAATTTGGCGGATTGGAAGCCTTGGAATATTAGTGCCGAATGATTTGTTGATAAATCAAACATCTCAAATTGGTTCAATCTTGTTCCCCTGAATTGAGCCAAAAACCCGAAATTTTGAAATGGTTTGCAACCAAAATGGTAGTTAAACCGAATCTCAATAAAACCAAACCGGAATAACGTCAGGTTAAGGAAGATGTATACATGGAGAAAAGGACGAAAAGAAAATCTACACAAAAACAAATAAACGAATGATCGAAGAAGCGTCTTCGTGCAGTTTACAAATCTGTTTTTTTCCTATTGGCTATATTTGTTTTTTTAACCCCACTCTCATTTTCTGACGCGTGGTTTCATTTCTCTTCTTCCGATTGGTTTGTTTCTTTGTTTTAAATTTTTAGGCTTTTCTCCGTATCTGAATGATAAAACTGTTCCAAACAAGAAAGATAAAAATTATAAGTGGGTTTGAGTGACCTTTGAAACTTAGAACAGCTGATGAAATTGGCTATATAAATAAATATATATTAATTGTTACTTGCTTAGTTATGCTTAGACTTTAGAGTATTCACTATATTTTATAAATACTCTAATGTGTAACCATATTGCTAAACTTCTAATCAGTGCTATGCCAAAACTTATAGTGGCTTGAAACAATTTTTTAAACTGTGGTCCTTGTATAATGATAACGAAGATCGACGATAGAAGAAAATAAATTCTCATAACTAATTTTTTTAACCAATTCCTCATATTCTATGGTAGTCAAAACATTCAATCTCTCTCAAAACAATAAGCTTTTAGTATCATGAACATGTAAAAAAAAGTTAGAGACGCATGTCAGTTTACTATATACATAAAACTAAATTTTGAAATAATTGTAATCCTTTACTTTTTCTATTGTGGTCTAATGCAAATGTCATTTTCTCCTCTACATAAGCACGGTTGTGCTTCTAATGATGATGATATATATCTAAAAACATTTTATCCATCTGAATAGATCAATATGATTACAACCCGTCAACAAACTAATGAAATATACTTTGATTGGTTTGATCCAATAACCCCATCAATACGAAACTGGATTTGAATTAAAAAAAAATCACTGTTTGGAAATGTTTATTACACTACTCAAAAATTCGTTATCAAAACAATATTTACAAATGTTTGGAATCCACAATGATTGCTTTTTCTTAATCTTCAACGGAATCGCACTTTAAATTGATCTTAATTAATCAAGTCTAATATTTGTTTTTTTTTATGAGAAGAAGAACATTATTGAACAATAATTATAATTCCCGGAAAAAAGCCTCAAGTGGGCGCGTGGATCGTATGTATCAATAAATGTTTTAATTTCAAAGGTCTTCATCGAACCATCGCCATAGACACACCTCTCTCTCTCTCTCTAATTAAAATTAAAATTTAAAATAAAATTAAATTAGAAGAAGAAAGAAAGAAAGCCAAAATCTGATTGATTGGCTTCCTTCCTTGTTCAGAGGTCTTTTGAACAGATTCCGAAACGCCCCCAAATCGAGCTTCTTTGAGGCTCAATGGCCGAGTTGACTCAGGCCGATGTTGTGTACTCGACTCGGTCGCTTCAAGTGTGGAAGACTCTCGTGAACTGCCTCGCGTTCTTCTACCAGATCTTCCTCCAGATCCTCCGCGCCGTCGGCTACCATCCTCTCCTCTCTGCTAAACCCTCCGCTGATGGTTTCAAACCTTTACCAGCCATCGAATTGCTCGACAGGTCTCCCCCCGATTCTCCCACCACCCTCGATATCTCCTCCTCCTCCATCGATTCCCAACGCAGCCGCTTCCACAGACTCAAGGTATCGATTGCTCAAACTCATTTCTACAGTTAGTTGACTGTTTATTGCTTTCAAGACGACTTTAGTTGATGGAACTTTGCTTTAGTTAAAGTCTGCGAACTGAAGATTGTGTGTTTTGCAGGTAGTTCTAGACTTGGATGAGACGTTAGTGTGTGCTTATGAGACCTCTAGTCTACCTTCTGCTTTACGCAATCAAGCTATCGACGCTGGGTTAAACTGGTTCGAGCTCGAGTGTTTGTCATCTGACAAGGTTTTTGTTTTTTGTTTTTGCTTTGCTTTTTCACTACTTTGTTCTTTTGAGTTTGCCGTTATGACACATGTGTCTTTTTTGTTCTTGTCTTTTGTAAAGGAATGTGATGGTAAACCTAAGATCAATTACGTCACGGTGTTTGAGCGTCCAGGGTTGCACGAGTTCTTAGAGAAACTTAGCCAGTTTGCTGATCTTGTTCTCTTTACCGCTGGTCTTGAAGGTCTCTTTTTATTTCACCTTCTTCTCTCGCGTTTTATTCTCTGTCTCTCCCCTCAATTGCATACTAACAGTTGAAACATTCGTGTTTCTCTCCCACAGGATATGCGAGACCGCTTGTGGATAGAATTGATACAAGGAAAGTACTCAACGACCGACTTTATCGACCTTCAACAGTCAGCACGTAAGTTGTTATACTGAATTGAGGGTTGCTCTGTTTTAAGCTTTCGAGAACCGGTTTTTGGTAGGTTTATTGAGGTTTTTTTTGGGTAAAATTGTGATCAGGCAATACCGAGATCATGTGAAGGATCTGTTAAGCACATCAAAGAATATGTCTAGGACTGTAATTGTTGACAACAATCCTTTCAGCTTTCTCTTGCAACCATCAAATGGGATTCCATGTATCGCATTTTCCGCTGGGCAGCCTAACGACACTCAGGTCTCTATTACTTCATTACACTCCTCTATCATACGTTTGTTTTTCTTTATAACCTGAAGATCATACGTTACTAGTCTCGAAACTAATCAAAATTATTGAAAACTTGAAGCTTTTGGACGTCATTCTTCCACTGCTGAAGCAACTTTCAGAGGAAGAAGATGTAAGACCGACACTTTATGATCGTTTCCGCATGCCTGAATGGTTTGAGAAGCAAGGCATACCACCTTCTTGCTGGAATCCTTAACCGGTTAACCAGAAACTAATGGGGGAAACCGACATCTATATATATATATCAGATTATCTTTGGTCCACACAAAAAAGGCAAAGGACTTGTTTGGTACAGTAGTTTCAGCAATGAAAACCGGGAGGAGAAGGAAGGCACAGAAACTACCATTCTTAGTGTTTATAATCTATGGTAGATTCCTTTTAAAAGATTAAGATCTGTTACACATTCTTGATTTCATGTAATTCGCTAGCTTTCTCTGTAATTTTGTTAATGATCAAGCATTATTTTTTTCTTTTTCGGGTTGGTTCGGTTTGGATATACCGACTTATGGATTAAACCGAAGTAGAGAGTGGGTCTGGACGTCTGGTATGAGAAAATAAACAAATGTTGGCTCTCTTTTAAGTGCAGTAGTTTTCAAGAGCATAGTATATTCTCAATGATCAATAAACTAAACAAAAATTCAGGAACGTGACTATGTGAGTAATTGGGATTCATGCATTGGATTGGACATTTGAAAGCTATAAAAACTCAATTACTAGATTTTTTATGGTTCATATTTCGTAGTCGCTATGTATTATATTATATCCTTGAAATAGATAGTTGTTGTTATTATGTTACTACTTACTTACAGTTCGTTGGCCAATACTTTACTTGAATATCTTAATGTACAAGTGATAATCTTTATGTCAATTTTGACCCAAATTAATTTATTTTGCTAATCATTGATGAACTTAACTATTTCGATCCGCGGTATAAGAGGCTCACTATATAAGTATATATTATATAGAATGTGGCTATTTTATATAATGAACCATTGGTGTTTTAACAGGATCCAGCAAAAAGTATTTGCCTTACAATAAAATTCTGAATTGAGTTGAAAGTAATCTCGGGATCCAACAAAAAGCATCTCCGAAAGATTGTCAAATGTTCCTAATCTTAGCTAGCAGAATATGACACTCTCCCTCCCTAAACAATACAATATATTTTTAATATATATTGAACACATTTACAGGTCGAAAGAGTTCGAGAGTTTATAAGACCTGTCATGTTTCTTCTACGTCTAATTAAATGTATCTCGCAACTAATCCTTTATTCTATGAACTATGGTCGGCCTTCTTATGTTTGTTGTTAGCAAGGTGGGTCGTTTCTGAGCTGTATTTCGACTTCTACGGCATCTTCACATCTAGATTTAGCCTAACTGCTCCCATTAACTTTACTCTCTTTAATTTTTCCCCCTCTGCTAGCTACTTTATTTATTTATAGTATACTATTATTTGAGTTTCCGCTGGAAACCAATATCGATGAAATAACGCGTGGTGTGAATCCGTTAATTGCATTGAGATTACTGAGTACATACACTAATTTGATGAAATGTGAAATCAAAAAAGTATATGGCTCTATTGTTAGGTATTTCATTTCGTGTTTTTTTCTGTTTAAGAAATTAATATCTTTTAGTTTATCAGTAGTTGGCACGTTTGAGCTTTATTTTAGTGTCGATTATATTTTTCGTACGCCTATTCAAGATGTGAGAACAGGTCTTGCATGCCTGCACTTTCTTAGAAAAATAATTATACATAACTCACTGGTTGGACTCACTAAAATCTGGTTTTATATATGGTAAAGGGAACGGTGTTACATGACTATTGTCATGAAAAATGGATTGACTATTTTGAACAAATCGATTAATTAACTTAAGTCCCCTAACTAATATGGTACGGTTTGACATTATTTGTCGCATATGTTCCTTTTCAGAATTGGACTATTGCAACGAGTACCAGGACTCGCAATTATATTTAAACAGAGAGAGTTTATGAACGCTGCAGCCTATATGAATTACAGTGCGGCTGAACACACACACACATATATATATATATATTTTTTTTTTCATGGAAAAACGAAAAGATATTCAAGGACGTGAAGTTCATGCAAGTACGTGTGCGTTGTCGTATGCTAAGCGCACCTGTATTTACTATTTAGACACGGATAATGGATTGAAGTTATACAAAAATAAATATATAAATAATCAATTAATCATCAAACAAATTAAGGAGCAGATATTAAAAGGTGATGGAATACAAGTCAAAACTTATTTTTTTTTTTTTTCGTATGAAGAGAAAATCATTTAAGGAAAAAGTGGAAAATGTTTCTTTTGGTCTTAAAGTGGAAAATGTTCGCTCACGAATACAATTCTTTCCATCTAATTTGGTTCAGTTTTGACTAATAATTCGTTCCCTGTTTTTGTAAAGATAAATTTCCTCTGTCCAGAACACCTGCAAACTGGATAGAATATATACTTTAAAATAAAAACGGATAAAAAAAAAGTATGGTTTTTTCTTATAAAATTTAAATTTAGCTTTGCAGGGATTACAAACAAACAAGAAGAACAACGAAGCTAGAAGATGATATAGAGAACGTTAAGTTTTTTAAAAATGCATCTAAATTATAATCAAGTTTCATCATTATTCCGAAAAGAAATATTGAGTTCCATTCCATAATTTCTTTTTAGCTATTTTCATAGATTTTTCAAGTTTCATTGTATTTATTACACATAACTACCGTTATTAAATTAAATAATTACCTTGAACCGGTTATTTTCAATATTTAAATGCTCCGTATCTATTATTAGCTTGGTGCAAATCAACGAAGCCACGCCATCTTATTTTCAGTAGAAGGTTTTTGGTCAACTATGGCCAGCCATTGAATAAGTTATATGCTTCACAATTTTTCTGTCTTTTTCAAATCTATCATTTTCCTCTCAGTTTCGAACTTTTCGTCAATCAATTTTCTTTATTTCAAAGCAGGAACTCCTTAAGAAAGTACATTCGCATTATTTAGGAAAATCAATTCTCAGTTTTTTTCCACCAAAAATATATCTCTCAATTACATTATATTTATTTTTATACAGGTATATAAGTCCTTTTTATTACTACAAAATGGATAAAACTTATATACAAACAATATCTGTCGTTGCTAATAATTACTGTAGTTAAAAATAAGATATGTTTTTGAGTTATCATACAAAATTTGACATGTGTCTTAATTAGAGTTTTTTTTTTCTTTTCAAATTAATATTATTTTAAATTTTCAATGCAAAATTTAAACAATTGATGGTAAAAAAACATATATAAATTAGTATAGTTATGGTTATTGAGGGCATTCAATTCAAAAAAACAGTTTTAATATTCTTTTAATATATTTTATTGATATATTTGAAATTTTTGAAACAAAATAAAACGGAGAAATATCTATTAAAATATAGAAATAAAAAAATCCTATACTAGATACAAAATGATTAAGCCATTACCACTTGATTCTCCATTTTCCATTTTTTAAAACATCATTTTGTATCTTCATTTTTCTTGCCAACCAAAACAAAAAATGTTGTTTCAAAAAAAAAAAAAACGGGAAATAGAGAATCAAGTGGAATGGGTTAATTATTTTGTTTTGTTGCATACCAAAATACCAAAATGGTTCTTTCTCTACAGAAGAAAAAAAGTAAACAGAAGAAACAAATGTTAAAAAAGAGAAAAAAATAACGTGAATGGTAATAAATATTCCCCTAATATGGTCATAATTAATTTCTGCAATATTGTTTAAAAATAAAGAAATGCTTTTATGGTAATAAAGTTTTCCATTGATATGGTCATATTCAATTTCCAAAATTCCCCTGATTCCTAAATTGACCCATAGTTATGGTGGATAATGATTGCACTAATTTGTTTTCAAAAGAAAAAGCATTTCCCATGAAAACTTTTTTTTTTTTAATGTAGTATGCATATTTGATTCAAAAGAAAAAGTGGAAAGTTCAACAATCAGAAATGGACAGTTTAATTTTAAGGAACAAGATATGAGTTTCCACCATCACCATTTTGGAAACATGGACTATTAGTCATACGTTGAACTACATTTACTGTTTACATGGAAACTTTAATTTCCTTATATTATTCACATTACTTTTGTTGTCAAAAAATTTTTTATTCACATTACTTTTTTTTGTTTGGTCATATGAGAGCGGTTGTTCCATGACAAATATAAATCTAGCATATACTATACGCCACATATATAACGTAGTAGTTGATGTACTAAAATACATTGAAACGGTCGTAAGAATTGAGTTCAAATTTCTTTGAGAATCATCAGGTAAAATCAGCCATTAGTAGGAGCAAAAGATAAGGCGTTGATTAAAAATGAATTTTGAATTAACTACCAAAAAGCACTCGTGTTATATTCATAAAAAGTCTTAAATTTCGTATTAAAAAATCTAGTAATAATAATGTTTCCCAGTCATTGCAATACATTTAGTTTATGAAATTAAGAAAAAAGAAAAAAAAAGAAACGTGACTCAACATATTTAAAACGCATTTCTTAAGCAAACTCTCTACTAATATGTAATACTGTTTTGTCTCTCAAATCATAAATAAAAAGGCATTTATTCTTTCATTCTTCTTTCTTCTTTCTTCGTCTTCTCTCTCTCTCTCTTACTGTTGCAGAGTCTTTGACTCCTGAAAATGAACCAGTCGGACTTAGAATCGACGAAGACGGCAGTCAAATTCAACCTCTTTAGATGAAGAGGTCTATCTTTTCAACCGTGGCGTTTTCCGTCACCGTCGCCGTCATCTCCATCGTCGTCTTCTTCCTCCCAATCCCAACCACCGCTTTAGGTTCAGGCTCAACATACGCCGTCGTGTACGGCTCCGACACCGTCTGCGCATTGATTTCCGGGCAGCCAACACAGCGCATCCTCTGTTACAACACCCGACTCCAGACCAACGTCACTCTAAATCCCGGCGTGTCCTTCTCCTCCATCGCCGCCGGTGAGAGTTTCCTCTGCGGCATACGCTCCGGCGGTTACAGCCTCCTCTGCTGGGACAACATCGGAAACTACACTTTCAACCCGAAACGAATCTACCAGAACGATACCGTTTTGCTCCAGAGTCTCTCCGTCGGCGACACCCAAATCTGCGCCACCGTTAACGGTACGAACGCCGTGAAATGCTGGAGAAGTGACCAATCAACTCCTCCTCCTCCGGACGAGGGATTCCGATCAGTTTCATCCGGCGTTGGCTTCTCCTGCGGCGTCACGGTTCGAAACAACCGAATTCTCTGCTGGGGAAAAGATCCGGTTAAATCCGGTCGGATGCAAACCGGATTCGGAAATGCGACGATGGTAAGCGTATCCGCTGGAGAGTCACACGCTTGCGGGTTAAACTCCACGGGGAGTTTGATCTGCGTTGGAGACAACGAATCCGGTCAGCTCAATGTTCCATCGAACCAACCTAACCAATACTCGGAGATCTCTCTCGGATCCAATTTCACTTGCGCGACACGAAACTCGAACAACTCGGTGGTTTGCTGGGGAGGAGGAGCAGAGAGATTCAACAACGTCACGCAAGGGATCTCCTTCGAGTCGATTTCGTCCGGGTCGGGTCTAATCTGCGGGTTAATATCCGGTAATCTATCCGTAATGTGTTGGAGACCTTCTAATTACTCGAGAGTCTTCCTCCCTTTCTCAGATATCTTACCAGGTCCTTGCGTCGAACCCTCTCTTTGTTCTTGTGGTGTGTTTCCACAATCGGATAAGCTTTGTTCGGGCTCTGGTTCGATATGCAGCAAATGCAAACTCCAAGCTCCTCCGAGCCAGTTTCCTCCTCCTTCACCACAACCACCTTCTCCATCATCTCCACCGTCGAAAACGTTAACGAGAGGATTACTAGCGTTTGCGATCGTTGGATCAGTAGGAGCGTTCGCGGGGATTTGCAGTGTGGTTTACTGTTTATGGACTGGAGCTTGCTTGGGGAAGAAGAAAGTTCATAACTCAGTCCAACCTACCATTACTCGCGGCGGTTCGAATAGCCGGTCCAACAGCTCTCCGCCTTCTAGGTCAATGACCATAAGACGTCAAGGCTCGAGAATGCTTTCCATGAGGAGACAGAGAAGCGGGACGTCGTCGATGAAACACCCTGACAAAGCCGAGGAGTTCTCTTTCTCCGAGCTCGCTTCCGCCACCGGAAACTTCTCTCTGGAGAACAAAATCGGTTCGGGGAGCTTCGGTGTTGTTTACAGAGGCAAACTCAACGACGGGAGAGAAGTGGCGATCAAACGCGGCGAAGTAAACTCGAAAATGAAGAAGTTTCAGGAGAAAGAAACCGCGTTTGATTCGGAGATCGCGTTTCTGTCGAGGCTTCACCATAAGCATCTTGTGAGGCTCGTTGGTTACTGCGAGGAAAGAGAAGAGAGACTTCTTGTCTACGACTACATGAAGAACGGTGCGCTTTACGATCACCTCCACGACAAGAACAACGTGGAGAAACACAGCAGTTTGATCAACTCGTGGAAAATGCGGATCAAAATCGCGTTAGACGCGGCTAGAGGAATCGAGTATCTACACAATTACGCGGTTCCGCCGATTATTCACAGAGATATCAAGTCGTCAAACATTTTACTCGACTCTAATTGGGTCGCTCGAGTTTCGGATTTCGGGTTATCGTTAATGGGTCCGGAACTAGGGAAAGATCATCAGCAACGTCCGATGAAAGCTGCTGGAACGGTCGGATACATCGATCCAGAATATTACAGTCTCAATGTTCTAACTGACAAGAGTGATGTGTATGGACTAGGAGTGGTCTTGTTAGAACTGTTGACCGGAAAAAGAGCGATTTTTAGGGACGGTGGTGATGTCGAAGAAGGGTGTGGTCCGGTGCATTTGGTGGATTACTCTGTGCCGGCGATTACGTCTGGTGAGCTGTGTCGGATATTGGATCCTAGAGTTGGATCGCCGGAGCTAGGGGAAGGAGATGCGGTGGAGCTGGTGGCTTATACGGCGATGCATTGTGTGAATGCGGAAGGGAGAAATCGGCCGACAATGACTGACATTGTCGGGAATTTGGAGAGAGCATTGGATTTATGTGGGGATAGTCATGGAAGCATCTCTAGTGGAGGCATTTGTTCTATTGTGTCCGATTGAGAGATTACAAACCGAGATTTGACTATTTTTACAGAGATAATTTTTTCTTGAGGATTTTATTTGTTTTTCTTGGATAAATTTTTTTTGGCTTTCTTGGATAATTGTTTTTTTTTTTTGTTTGTAAATAATGTTTAGGGGTAGTTGCTTAGGAGAATTATTCGAATATTCAATATTCGTGGTCTAACCTTTTTGGTTGGGAAATGTATAAGTTGGACAGCGGAGAGAGAAATTATTAAAATTGGATCGTATTTTTTGAAAGAAAGAAAAGTTTGTCTGAAGGAAGATGGGGATTATGATGTCGCTCCTTCGGACCATTTTGGTCAAACCGTGTGTGTTGTTAACTTATTTTTTGATACTTATGGAGCCCGCATGGGAGGGAGATGGATAATGGCTTTGGCGTGGGTGTATAATGGGTATAATATAATGTACTCTACTCTCTCTTTTTTTGTGTGGTTATAATTCAATATATGAAAATTTAGTTTGGAGGCAGCCAGAGACTTTTCATAAAAGAAAAATGATAATATAATAATCTAATTTCCTTTGAAAAGTATAGACTTGGGTCCACATATGACACGTGTAAATTATCTTAGATTGACATGTCAACATGCCAACGAACAAATCCGAATCTATTGACTTTGAAGAATCCAATTAGCAGTCAACAGCTTAGTCTGTCTTTTTTATGTTCCAAAATCATTAAATTTTCCTTCTGTTTGGACGGAAATTAATAGATTTAACTTTGAAAAGACAACTATAAATTTTATATTAAAAATAGTTTATGGCGTATTGCATAGTTAGATCATATAGTTGAATGTGTTTTTCAAAATGATTAATAGTATGTATCTGAATACAAAAAAAAAATGAAAGAAATTAATGTAGCTCAACCTTTTGTAAACAGAGACAGCAAATAATACATTAAGGTCCGAATTTTTTTCATGCGTCTCCAATAATTTATTGGCTTATATTGCTATAAAACGACCACAACGGGAAAACAGTCAAATTAATGCGGAGTTTCGATGAAGCTTCCGCACTTTCTAAATTAGGAACACCAACAAAATACAAAAAAAGGAATTTGAAACTTCTATACAATATATCACCACAATATGTGTTTTCATAAGCAAATAATATAAAATATTATATTTAAATGTTTGATTAGTTAATGCAGTTTCTAACATTATTATCGGCGGTATATTGATCAAGGATACATCTTTTTCTTACTTCTTAGACTAAGCTCACTATAGTCCAAATAAAAGCGCATTCCCAAACCGCACATGATTTTTAGGCAATGAAATACGGTCGTAATTAGAAGTGAGTATATCAGCAAATGCAAAATTAAATAAAATCAGTTTTACGTTTTTTTGTAATGTTACTTTTGTCGTAATAGACTATTAGCTAAGTTAGCTTCTATTCATTTAAAGTTGATCGGCGCTTCTAAATTCAAAATTGAATTATGATCTACGACGGACCATTGAACTAACTATTAAATATATACATGAACTATTCCATGCCGTATTAAATCACATAGAAGATATACCATGAAAAGTTTTATTTTAACAAAATGTGGCGGCAGTACGGTAGTGGGGTATAAATCATGGCGGTGAGGACGGCCAACAAATAAATGACTTCTTGTATATATAATATTTTGTTTTGTTTTCTACTCTATTTTTTGGTGTTTCAGGATTAGATATCATACATGTAAAAAACAGTGGTTTTAACAATAATATAATTCAAGTCATACATTAGAATCTTGCAGTTCTCATTTCTCAACGTCCCACCAAAGCGTTTGTGGGCAAATGATAGACGCATATTACTAAAAATCGTAATATGACTGAGAAGTTCTCAACGTCCCACCAAACCGTTTTTAGGCAAAATGATAAAGGGTCCATATCACTAAACATCGTAAAATGACTCGGGAAACAGATCAAAGAAAAAAAGAGAGAGATTGTGATTTCGTTGAACAGACCTTTAAGTGTTGATTGGTCGATTTGGGGGAAAATGGCTTCGAAAAGGTAGGATGGGTGTTCGAAGTTGAGTGTATTGTTTTACGGCTTCATAACACTCAAATTCAAAATGGCTTCGAAAAGGCAGATTATTTTACGGTTTATGTTCGAAATCCTAAGCCTCGTCCACATATGGAGTAATTAATTACATGGTTTAAGTGTTTAACTATGATTTGTCTCTTGTTGAACCCAAAATCGTAAAATTTTGAATTTGAGTGTTATGTTGATTTCGTTTGTTTATAATTCGATTTGTAATTTGAAGTAGAATATAGAGTTCGATTTATGTTAGGATTTTTGTTGTCTTATGTACTTGAACTATCATAAAAAATAGTTTCACAACTATATACTCATAGCCAGTCTAATGTGGCCTAGTTAACATCTCGATTTCTCAGCAGATGTTTTGGAATCTCATTGGTTATTTTGTTCTTGTGAAAGTAATCTCATGGAGCCTTTCACATTTTTCGCAGGGGATGACTATGTTTGAAACGGACTGAGAGTGATTGATAAAAGCACCAAGTTAGGGTATCGGTTTTTTTTTAAGTGATCTATTTGCTATGTTTGGAGGCTGTTATTGTGCTAGTTTTGTTTTCGTGATGTTTTGCTATATTTGGAAACTTTAATTTCAATCATTTCTTAAAATGTTATGCTAAATGGGATTAATGTCACCTTCTCTAAACCATTCCTTATGCATCTTCTTTACTCAGTCCTTCGATTCCAAGTATCTCTGACTTTCTACTTAGACTCTCACCAAATAAAAACCTTTGCACAGATCCGATACAAACTCTTGTGTAGCTTTCTTGATCGATTAGTTCAAAACATGAACAAAACATTCCCACTCAAAAGAGTTCAAAAGAGCTCAAAACATGAACCAACATTACCACACCTAATAAACTTGGTTTACGAAAGAAGAGTTTAGTCTTGAACTTAAAATGGAAAGCAATGCTAAGCAAAGGAGTAAAACAAAATCATCACAAAACACACGATTATACTTCAACCATTTAATGTAAAGCAATGTTAAGCAAGGTAGTTCTGAAGTTTGCTCTTTCTGTAGCTCAAAACTTATACTAATGGAATATCAGCAACGCATTGGTCCAAAACAACAGAGATACTATTTTGGAGTAATGTTACGTTTGTCGTGACAGCCAGTTAATAAGTAACATTAATTTAAACTGAGCGGTGCTTCTGACTTCAAATGGAATTATTATGATCTGTGATGGGCCATGGAACTATTGAATGAACATTCATAATAAGCTAGTACGAAAAATATCTTCAATATGGAATCAAAGTACAGAGAAAATAGATAGATTCATAGATATGAATAAGAAGATAAACATGAAATCATAAATAGTTTATTTTGACAAAATGTGGCGGTAGGACGGGTGGTGGGACAATCATTGCGGTGACCGGTGAGGACGGCCAAGGCATAAATGACTTCTTATACAAATACAATTGATTAAAACAGTTAAACTCTTAGCCACTATCTCTTATTCCTTCCTCTTTTAGATTTTTTTTTTCTTTTTTTGGCATCGTCTCAAGACTAGATATCCATATGCCTATATTGATAACGGTGGATCCAACAACAACTCACTTTCATACATTAGAATGGACTGGTAAGTTGCCAAACCGCATAATGGTGAAATGAGTCCACAATTCCGCATGTTTTCACTAGTTGTAAGAATCTACAAAATTGCAACTTTTTTTTGTGCGACAGAATTGCAACTTACATTTCAAAATTCCGCTATGGTTTCAAAACCAAAGAAATAATATATATCATGTTTATTCTTGTTTACTTCGTTCAACCATTCAAATGTTACGGATCAGAGCCTAAAAATGTGCAAGTAATGGGATGACCCACCAACTTTCTAAAATAAGCCACACACCATTCAAATTTTTGTTCACTCACATTCAATACTTCAATACAAAACCAATACGGAACAATCCCACTTTTGCNTTTTTAAAAAAAAAAAAAAAAAAAAAAAAAAAAAAGAACAATCTTACTATACCAAACCCATCAACCGAAATCACAAAATCGGTTTACTTATCTGTACTGGAACAGGTTAATTTCTTATAATTCACACAAACTCCAACCTCACAAGAAGCTTCACGGATCTACACTTCACCCCATCCTGGTTACGCAAAGAAACAGCACGTATTCCTTGCCTCAATTCCCAAACCGGTAAGCATGTTTGGCCTCCAAAATCATCTTTCTCCGACATGTCGTACTCATGTACCTCTATACGCAAAAGAGCAAGCTCTGGAACCGTTAATGGGAACTCAAAAACCTCGTCCCAAGCTGGTATCCAATTATCCTCTAACATTTTCGTCTTCCTCATTATCGTATCCGCTGGGACTCCAGCGATCCCGACCTGAAAATATTATGAACATTTCATCAGTTTCAGCCTCAAAACTAGAACTTCAAGGTTGCAGATTTTGATACCCTTGTATAGAAATCAGGTGGAGAATATCGATCGAAGTGTGTGTGAGGAAAATCATAGTACCAGCCTTCTCCCATGTATATAGTTACCTAACATGATATATACAAGTACTAAATCAAAAACATTATAAGTTCATGAGGTTTTACACAAAATATAGAATAGAGGATAGATATCTGACCCTTAGTGTTGTTTTTACAGGTAACGTAGCTTCCGGGTCAAACACAGCGTCAGACTTCAGCAGAATATCGGGTTTCTTGATATATCCACATCCTCCATTGGCTCTAAACATTCCTTGCATTACCCACAATGATCTTCCTTTTCCCTTCACAAGAACAAGTCATTTCAAGAATTTAATATGTGGCTGCGAAATATGACTTGATGTTTTGCAACAGAGAGCTTGGAGATGTAAAAGTCTTAAGAGGAAACCTGCATATTGAAAGCCACCATTTGAGCACCATGGCTCCATCCAACAAGTGGATTGTAATTTGATGAAGTAATTCTAGTTCCTTTTGGGTAAATCCGAAGCATATTCCGCTGAGTAAACCTACAATACTCCATGATCAACAGTGTTTCTTAAAACACTTGGAAACAAATAATGTTCGTTTGGAGACTTAGTTAAAGGAATACCTCACAATCTGTTTGGCATATTTTTCTGAGGCCTTTTCAAGTTGTTCTTCACTCAAGCTAAGCCGTCTTACTTTATCAGGATCCACTTTCAAACATTCAGTTATTCCGCCTTTAGGTTTACCAGCTTGGATTGCAATCAGATTCTTATATTGTGGTGGTGCATTCTTCTTGAAGTTATCTCCTTCATCATCATCGTCATCATCATCATCATCATCATCATCATCGTCACCATCATCTCCATTTGAATCATTCTACAACAAGAAAGAAATAAAAACCAGCTTATACATATGAAAAACCCATGAAGCTGAACTGAACATGATGTGTGTTTCTACACTAACCTTGTCATCATTTGTGTCCCTCCGAATATACTTTGGAACTTCGCTCCCCCAAACTTCTTCATCTCCCAAAGCCTTATCTTTCTTCACCACATCTTCATCATGTTTTGGTTTCTTGTACTCTTTGGGAGGTTTGGTTGAGATGATAATACGCTTTTTCAAAGACGCTGGCGATGGGAAGTCCTTTAAGCATTCTCCGGGAGGAGGGGCAAACAACATTTCTCCAAATATTTCACTAACCATCTAGAACACAACATCTCTAAATCATTATAATGAGCAACCATAGCAAAAGAAAGGTTCTCAGAGAAACCCATAATATATAAAGCTCACACCTCAGCAACTTTAGCCTGGAGTTTTGGAGTTAAATGATCTTCGAGAGTTACTACAACTGGATAATCAGATACATCAAATGCGTACGTTTTAATAGCATTGAGACATCTGATCAGCTCCACAGGTGATGTAAGAGTCCTATATAATATTAAACATAATCCAATACACTTTTAATATAAATAAACAGAACAACAAAACCATGACTAATCGCTAAAAATTAAAATCTTAGCAAACATAGCCAATCAAAATTCATTGCACTACCTTCCATGAAGAACATGGACACCATCTTCATCGGAGTTTGGCCAAAGATCCAATTCAATAACCCTGACACCTTTCTTCAGTGCTTCTATTATAGGTATTTCACTGCAGTCACTGCTCAGCTGGTTACCGGTTAAATACGAATTATGCCCTGTATATATGAAATAATGTGATAATGGAGCATCCATGTCTTGATGCACCTGCAAAATTCAAGAATCAATCTCTACGTTCTGAATCCAAATCCAATGAAAATCGAACAATGCTAATGTGTAGAATCAAGATTCGAGTATCATGATCATTCGAATTTGAATTAAGAAAATCAAGAAAAGAAAACCACCTCATGAGAGGCAAGAGGAGAGTTGTTAACACCAAAGAGGTATTTGAAGAAAGCATCAAGGTGGAGACCATTCCTGTGAAGAAGAGTAGATGAGGCATTGACGATCGCTTGAGCTTCCTCTCGCGTCGCTTGATCTTGCTTCTGAACATCAATGAGAAACCTAAGGAGATGATCGACAGTCATGAGACCTTTGTCGGAGTAACTATCAAAAACGGTCTTGATCTCAGGCGGAGCAACCGACACCGTGTGTCGATACCTCCGACGGAAGCAGAAACAGACTTTGTATGTTTGCTTCGACATTGGAACAAGGAACGATTCTTCAATGTAATGATTTAAGAATCGAAGAAATGATTTCTGTTTTCCTTAGGGATCGGATTGTTGTTCTTCTAGTTAATTTTCTCGTTGGCGGTTTTGATCGTAAAAGTCACTTTCCATAAAACTTGGGATGTAAGGAATGATTTGCATTATTGGTCCACGTCGGATTTTGATAATTTTTGTTTGTCGGCAACTGTTTTTATTAGATAAGTCTTTTTGACTTTTGTTTTAATACATAGATTAATGATTAGATAAGTTCGTTTCTTGCTCTAAGAGTAGGTCCATTGGAGTATCTCAATGGAATTCTGAATATTAAAGGAAAATGAAAAAATTAGAAAAATAGAGGAGAGAGAAAGGACAGCATCTCATTTGAGAACTTATGAGAACCCTTAACTACTCTATACTTTAATTCTATTGGTTTAACTTTTTAAAATAATTAAAGTTTAATTATATATCTAAAATTATATTAAAATACTTATATTTTGAGAACTCAAAGGTTCTGAACCAATAATGCTGCTCTAAGAAGCTAAGAAATGAGATCCAATTCCATGCCTACAAGGCTACAAACTACAATGTAAAGTTGAGAAGATATTCTTAAAAGATCGAATTTGAAACCGTAATGTGGTTAGCGAAATGAATTAGTTGAAGAAACTAGTAAAAAACAAGAAAAAATTTATACAATGTATTCGTTTAACATATATATAAAAAATACGAATATGTAGGCTCTGTATGGATCCACACCCTTGGCGTTGCGAAATCAGCACCTTAAAAGCTCTTTGCACTCTCATTTGTTACTTACTGTCTGTGTCTACGTATCTACCAAATGTGATTTGCGTTGATATTACTAGTGGCAGGAACTCAGAAGATCAGGTGGAAGTTGATACAATGTTTGTGGACATGGTATTATGGGGCCCTGGACAATCCTGCACCATCAAATTTGATGGTGATCTCATAAAACATCTCAGAAGAAACGGATCTCTCTTAAATATCTCATTGAGCTATATATTCAGCTTCTTCTTCTTCCATGAAGAACATCCATGCCATCTTCATCTTAGTCACTCCCTATGTCGGATGATGATTACTAGTTTAATACGAATTATGCCATGTAAATGAAGAAGAAAACAAAATGTGATTAATGGAGAGAGCATTCATTCGTACGGCTAACTTGCAAACTTATTTATACAAGGGGTCATGTTGAAAACATTATATAATACGAGGGCTTATCTTTCAATAAAAAGCCAAAGCGCAAAAACAAAACATAACAAGAAAAAATCACAAAATCGTCTCATTGACTCTCTTTTGTAGGAAGATAATTGTTTGAATTGATCCCCGAGAAATCGAAGGAATACGTAAAGTAATGGCCATTACGGCGACAAGATTGGTCTCTCTGACACTCCTGTGGATAGTCGTCCTCTTCGTCACACTTGGTCTCATACAGGTTTTGATTCTTTATTCCTCATTTGTGTTTCTGTTGGTTAATTGGATCTGGGTCTGCCACATTACTTACGTTTGTGGCTTCAATTATGCAAAAACACAGATTAAATTGAGTGATGTTGCGGATCCTATTGTGAATGAGAAGATTGCTGATCAGGTGAGTGATTGAGCAGCTTTTAGCATTTTCTTTTGTTGGTTTGTAAATTCCTGAGTTTTTTTCAGGTAGGAGAGGATTTAGAAGGAGTCACCCACAAAGTTTACTTTGACATTGAGATCAATGGTTCACCTGCAGGTTTTAAAAGTTTCCTCCTTTTTTCTATTTACTCTGTAATTTCAACCAAAAAGCTCTCAACTTTTAGTGTAAAAATGGCTAATCGTTTAGTGAATCGGATAGTGATGCTTCCAGTTCAGGATTTGCCTCAGTTGCTTTTAAACATATTAGTCTTTGAATTAGGAAATGCTCTTACAACTCTTTGTACAGCTCATATGCTGATAGAGTAAACTTTTGGATGTATTTGTCTTTCATGTATAGGTCGGATTCTCATCGGGCTTTTTGGGAAGGTAGTTCCTAAAACTGCAGGTACAGTTTCAAGTCGAGAGTGATGGAAAAGTCTTCAAATTGTCTCTCTTTCTTTCTTTGCCCTTGAGGTTTTTGGCTTACTGAATCCATGATTTTCCTTCTTTGCAGAGAACTTTCGAGCACTTTGCACGGGTAGCCAAGTAACCTTTGTTTCCCTTCTTTAACTCTCATGGTCTTTAAATCTTTTGAGACAAGAGTGTCTTTTGGGGTTTGATGTTTTATTCTCCTTTGTTGCAGGAGAAAAAGGAGTTGGGAACATGGGGAAACCTCTTTATTTCAAAGGAAGTACCTTCCATAGGATCATTCCTAGCTTCATGATTCAGGGTGGAGATTTTACACGAGGCGATGGGCGAGGTGGAGAGTCGATCTATGGGGATAAGTTTGCAGATGAGAACTTCAAACTCAAACACACCGGGCCTGGTACGTGCTAAAGCTATCTCTAAAGGGTCAGTAAACACTCTTACATAATATTCCAAGAAAAAGGCTTACGGGGTTGAGTCTGCGAATGGATTTTCAGGAGTTTTATCAATGGCAAACTCGGGACCAGATTCCAACGGTTCACAGTTCTTCATCACAACCGTCACCACGAGTTGGTAAGTAGGCGTAATGATTTATTTGCCTGGTCTCTAGAATCTGTAGTCTTGGTTGCGATTCTGTTTTCAACGTTATGTGATTATGAGATTTTTAAGCGTTTTTTGTATGTTTTGGCAACAAGGTTGGACGGTCATCACGTTGTTTTTGGGAAGGTATTGTCTGGCATGGAAGTAGTGCGCAAGATCGAGTCGCAGGGGCAAGTCAGTGGAGAGCCCAAAGGAAAAGTTATCATTTTTGACAGTGGAGAAGTTTCTTTGTAATTATAACTTCATGATCGAAACATATATACGTTTTTCATCGTTCCAAAACACAGAAGTTAATTTCACCCACAACAAAAATCAATCTCATTTTCATCCTTTATTTCATTTTTGTTTCTGAAATTGTAAAACAAAAATTGAGACATCATTTTACTAGTTGCAAAGTTCTCCTACCAATTCCGAATTAATACCCAATCCATGCAACAGACAGATCACAGTTACAAAGAAATACACAATCGAGTAGTGCAAAAGTTTACAAGAGACAAAAGAGAATCATGGAGACTCGAGGAATCTCTCGAGCTAGGTTGCATTGTATGGAAACTAAACGTTTTGGAATCGAGACCTCTCCGTCTCGGAAACGCGGTAACAATGTATTTTAGTATTTTCAATTCAGTTTGGTTTGGGTTTCAGTTAGCACGTAGCATTTAGTGTTTTCAACAAGACCATATTAGGCACTGGTAGCATAACATACTTTCATTTGCACCTGAAGTCAACATTAGTCCAAGAATCAGCAAGCAAAAACTATAATCTGTACTTACGTTTTGAGTATTCCAAGAATCTGTAGTTATTCATTCAAAGATAGATTAGACTAAAACCTATCAAACCAGGCTATCACTTCGGGTACCAAATAAACTTATTTGATGCATAACTAAAAATAAACAAATAACGAAAAGCTAAGGTCGAAGAATGTACATTTTAAATTGAAATCTGAGAAAGAGAAGGAAAAGGCTCAAGCATGAAGCATCATCTGAATCATGTAATTATTAAATCATAAGTCGTGAAATTTGTTGACAAACCAAGTCGTTGGTTTCGTGAGGACCCATAATCTTATACCTGTTGCAAAAAAGAAAATAAAAAAAATCAACTTTTGGGATCAAACCTCAAATACATTCGTGATCAAAAGTTGTCAACTTTGAGTTTATGTTGGAACTTGCAAATGTGAATAATGCTTAATAAGAGAAAAATCAAGAAGTGGCGCTCTCACACTTCAAGAACAGATTTTCCTTCCTTGTATTTCTGGCTCACATCATGGCAAGTCACCTGGGAACATAAAACACAAAACCAAGTTTAACTACTCCATAATCGAAATCGAACACAGATTATTATTATGTCTACAAACTAAACTAAATATTCCATACGTAAGAACAGATTATAGTTTTGTCTTACGTATTTCCAGCCAACGTTTGATCCACAACCAACACAGAAGATGTCAGTTACGGTATGAATTCCCGTCATCATCATTCTATCTTCTTTATTTCCAATGGAAATGTTTACACTTAAAGATCATCATCAACAACAACAACAACAAACAAACGTTACTAAGGGTACAGAGAGAACAAATTAATAGCCCAAAGTTGATTGTAAGAAATCAGAAAACTTACACTTGACCGAAGAGATAAGCTTGTCCATGCCTGCATCTGAAAGACTGCAAAAACGCAAAGTCAGTACTATCATATAATGGCCTATATATATATTATATTTATATGCTATTGATGATTGATATCAAAGCCTTTTGATAGTTTGAAGAATGCAATTAATACTTTGAAAATTCAAAAACTAAAATTGACATAAAAGAATGTTATGAGAAATGAGAATGAATCACATGGTCAATCATAAAAGGAATCATGAAATTTCGAAGGCAACGGATAAACATAATCAGATTGATGACAATAAAAGATCATGGATATTGAAAAGATCAAAACCTACCTTGGACATGATGTATTGTTCTTTAGAAAGATGGGTCTTACAGTGTCTGCAACTATAGACTTGCCCTTCCAGATCCACGATAAAAACCATCCCCATCTTGATTGAAACGACAAAAAAAGTTCTCGTTCCTGAATTGGATAATCCCCAAAGTCGAGTCTTTTGATTTATAGAGTGAAAGTGAGGAAATCGAGGGGAGATTTGTTAAGACTTATGGAGTAGGTTTCGGTAGCGTATAAATTCTGTTACCTTGATGATCTGGAGGTTGTGTAACTTGTGTTGTGTTTATCAAGAAACGTGGATATGAAAATGTTTTTTTTTTTTTTTTTTTTTTTNTAAAAATTTTTTTTTTTTTTTTTTTTTTTTGGGCGTAAGTGCGTTCAAACTTAAAAGTTTTTTAAAATAAGTGGAGGTACTACCCACCAAGATAGGCGGAAACGTTCAAACTTCAAAGCCATAAGAGCAGTTTTGGCGACTCAATATTTAGTTTAAAATCCTACTTGAGATATCCGAGATATCAGGTGACCAGAACATTTTTTTTCTCAACAAAACTTTATTACTAAAGTTTGGTGAAAATCTTGTTTGACTAGGTATATACGGAAAATAAACATTTGGTTATGACTGATTTGAATTACTCCGAGACTTTTGTATTGTTACAATTTTCTGTTGATTAGTAATCATCTGTATGTATTCTGATGTCTCAAATTTGAACTTATAATTTATACTTTTTTGTTCTTTGTTTCTTACATGTGCCACATGAGTACTCGTCACGCCAACTGTTTCAAGCAGGAACCGCTCCAACCCCAAATCTTAAACTGTCCTATCTGCAGAGGTTAAGTATATTAGACGATGAAGGTGTCATGGTGCAAGAAGATTCATGAATGCTAAACCGAGATCTTGCTCTTTCGAGGACTGGCGACTTCTCGGGGACTTATTCTCAGCTTAAGAATCACTTGAAAACTGAGCATCCCGGTTCCGTCCCATCAACGGTCGACCCATGGAAGAAACGGATGTTGGAACAGATGCAGAGAGATGCTTATACACATAGAAAACATGAGGGCGTTATCAGCTTCCGTATAGGCATTCTCGTCATCCGGTGATTCAGGTCAGCGTATGATGGAATCGTGCGCAGAACATTCTTGGATGCGTTTTAGGGTAAGGAGCGGACTCTCATGCCAAGACTGGGGATTTGCGGTGCCGATGACCTGATGACCATGTTTCACAGTTGCACTCTCTAAAGAATTCTAGGTTGTTTACCGACTTTTTAGAGCACAAATTTTTGAGCATTGTTCAATGTTGTGATGTCATCTTTCATCAGTTTGCATCCATAATGTTAAAAAATAATCATCCTTTAGGTTATATATATGCAGCGGTTTCAACCCAAAAAAAATAGTTAAGCATGTTAATATGAATCTAAAAGTTTAGAAACACTAAAAACGAAATAAGAATCAGTGGACTACAAATTTTTGCGGATTAACCGTGTGGCCTTCCGGTTATACCCGCGTGGATCGATTGGTGTCTCCTCCTAACCATTACTGTTTTGGTACTCACTCCTTACTAGTCACTCCTCAGGGTAGGGTAGGCAAAGTCTATTTAAGGATTTCTTTTGTCATTGTCAACAACCACCAAAAAACATGTTTTCGATATATGTTGTCGATCTCGATGTAAGTTCGTTAGGTCCAGTTTTAAGGCCCTCGGCCCTATTGATGGACTACAGATGACAGTGATTTGGTCCAAATCCTCCAACCAACTATATAGCCCATCTATGATTATAAACGGTTTATTATAGTCCAGTAAATTGATTACGATTTCAAAACCTTCAGCTAATCTGCCATAGTATGTGTTGATGAGAGATGATAATATTATTTTGGTATACCTAGAAGTTTGGATTTTTTAAGTATATTTTCTTAAATACCAGATCAGATTTTTTTTATAGCAAATGAGTTCGTCTTCAAACTTAGTGTACCAGAGTAGAATGTGAAACGTAGGTGCAGTGTAACTGTTTTTAAGCTCAAGGAGTAAATAAAACATAATGCTTTTTACAACAAGATTTTGAATTCGATAGTCACATAAGTGAATGAAGCATTTAATTGTTAGAAAAATCCACGAGGTTCACGTTTCTTGGGGTTTAAGAGGTTTACCAAGGTCCATACGAACATATGCAGACTTACAAACATACATATATTTTTTTTGTTTCTCTGTCTGATTCCAATATAAAAAAAGAAAGAGAGAAGTGGAAGAAAGATGCCTTCGGCTTCTTATCTCGTTGATGAAAATATGGTTTATACAACAAAACAAAACAAAAAGACAAAAGTGTAACGGTGGATCATTCATTAAAGTAAAGAGTAAATAAGAACTCCTATAATGATTCGTTTTTTGTGGGTGTGTGTCTACCTAATTTAAAATCTATAATATAGTAACACTGCCAATTCATTGGAGTTGTCTTTTGTATTCTCACATGGAAAAGCATAGTGTTATAGTAAAGCCCCATTCGTTATCTGTTCTTCCCTCCTTTACAGATTATCCTTTGGACCTTTCTGTAACCGAAAAAAACACAATAAACAACATTATCAACACAAAATATCCTCAAATTGGTTACCTCCACTATATATGACTCACACACTCCGAAAATGATATTAATTAAATCAACTTTAGTATTAAAAAATCAAGTTATAAGTTAGTATATGCAAGTTGGTGGTCCGCATAGTATCGAAATAACAATTCTAATATAGAGATATAAGAAAAAACGATGAGGTGGAGTTTGTTACCTGAAACTCGAAGAGAGACCAAAACCCAGAAGATGTTGCATTTGATACGTATATTTATATACATAAAGCTGTATTGTAAGTATAAATATGTACAAGTGTCGAAGTCTTCTACTACTAGCTATTTGAGTCTCTCTTGTAGGAGGATCTTCTGGTATCGGGGAAACACATTTTTACAAGCCGAAACCTGCAATTGGATTACCACAAAACACAAAATTAAAACCTTAATTTATATGTATTAGTCACAGTTGATCAAACATTCACGAGGCATGTCTTAGCCTAAGACTCGTAGGTGTTAGTGACGCTGTCATGTCCTAATGCTTTAATAATATCTATAAATTTTATTTAGAAAAAATCTCAAGAAAATTAATAAAGCAGTCCATCATCCCACACGGTTCCCACTCGGAAACATCCGTTACACTCTTCTCATTTAGGAAAATGTGATTTATTCTTTTGAGGGGCCCTATAAGTTAATCCTACTTATTCGTCACTATCTAATTAGGTTTGAATTTAATTGTTTTAAACATAAAAAAAGGTGTCGTTACTCGAAATACAATTTGTCTTTTTCTTTTTCTTTTTGGTGGGAGTGAAAAATCAAACCTTCTAAATTGACTAGTCATTTTCCGACCTATAAAACTACATACAAACCTGAAGAACCCACTGGTGCCAAAAATGTGTATATTAATTCAAATCGTTGACTATATATAATATCTAAACTCACATGCTATTTCTGACCGAGTCTGATTTTTATTAGTGGTAGAAAGAAGAGCATCTCAGATATTTTAAAAAATCAAAAATAATACAAAATTTGAAAATTAACACCATTATTTGATACGGCCGTTAACAATTTTCTAATACTAACTAGTACTAATGTTTTTTCCCATAACGTTTTTGTAACGGCTAAAAGTTAATTTAATGAAATTAAACTGAAATTGATAATAAAGAAAAATCAAAAGTTGAAGAGAAACCGAAACTTACGGATTCGATGTCGATCTTGAAGACAAGGAGCTTTCTTCTCTCTCTACAACTTGTTCGATACGCCACAACGATATGACCGATGGCTAAGACCCACGAACAGACAAACAGAGCTACTTCCTCTGTTCTGAAATTTCCTCCTCCGTCTCCGATCACTGGCTCGCCAAACACAAACGCTGCCTTAAAAGACACGTAGATCAATGACGATATCGAGCATATCATCGTTATCATCAGATAAGGACCCCTTGACAACTTTGGTCCGTCACAGAGCCCGTAAACGCCTGTTACCATCAACAAATAGAAGATCAGAGCTACGGGTTTTGACTGTTCTAGTCACTTGAAAGTTTGCGTATTTTAGACTAACAGAGCAAAGATGAAGAAGCTTGTGGCGGGGGTACTTACAGAGTATAATGGCAGATCTAAGGATGGAGATGAGAGGAATATCGATGAGGGAGTATCGGAAATCGTAGTTGCTGAGATGAGAAGAAACCGTCGTGGGAGAAAGACGAAGGAGAGTGGAGGAGAAGGAGGAGAGGATGGCGGAGGGGAGGACAGCGTCTGCGACGGCGAGGAAGATGGGAGCAGAGAAGAGGATGAAAGAGAGGAACATAGTGAAGAGAACGAAGATCGTCTTGACTCCTCTCCAAAGAGAAGATGAATATCTTCTTGTTTTGCTGATCTCTTCTTTGCTTATCAGACCCATCTTTTTGATTTTTCTTCTCTTAGGGTTTTTGTTTATTTACAGAGGATTTTTATTATTTTGATGCGAGTTTGATTTGTTTTGGAGAGAGAAGTTTTTGAGGGGTTTTAAAAGGGTCGATTTCGAAGAAAACAAAAAAAGTTTGACGATGCTGACGATAATGCTGATGTGTAATGTGTGTATAAAATAATTTGTTTTTCTTTTTGACAATGATAATGACGTTATTTTTTCTGTTGAATTAAAACATTTGAGATGATGTTGTTTTGGACGTCTTTTCCAAGGAAAAATTATTCTAGAACATGATTTGGTGCGTAATAGGAATTAATCGACCAGAATTTTGTATACGTTCTGCATCATTTCTTTCAGCTGTCTTATGTGCAAACTTTTTTTTTTAACATCTATTGGATTATAAACTGATTGATCAGAAACCATCAAGATGCCAATACAAATTAACCAACGCCAACATCCAAGACAGATATATACCAAACCAAACGGGCAACTCAAAAACCATCTCAGCCCCAACATAAAGAGATAAAAAAACATTATCGTGTAGAGTGATGTTTTCTTAAAAATAATTATGCTCGAGTAGTTTAAGCTTTTGATGTAAAAGTAAATACTACTAATATTTCCATGGATTAATGGTTGCTCCATGCATGTTAGGTAATTATTAACCATTAATCCATGTAAACAGCAGAGTCGTTTAGCTTTTAGTCTCCCTAGAATAACGGTTTTACAAGATGCGTGGAGAATTATACTCTCTGACGTACTAGCATTACATTGATTGGCAAAAGAAAATCGTAGTTATATAAACTATTGTTAATTCGAGACATCTATGAGACTGAAAGAGGGACGTTAGCAAAACAAAATCTGATCTGGAGGCAGAGCCGGACGATTTCACCCATGTGAGCACTGATCATATACATGCCGCTAATTTTCTCATGTAACAGCTTGTTCAACTAGGTCTATTCTACTTATGTTTGTTTAATACTGTAAATTTGACTAATAGTTGTATAACTTTTTGAGATGATATCTGATTGATGTTATAAACTCTAGATCAAAAATGAAAAACAGATTGCTTCAAGAGACTGCATGCACTAACCACAAAACATTGTACAATATGAGGGTTTTTTTTAAACGAGTTTAATATATGCATGCAAGAAAGAGTTTAAGAAAACACAAAGAATTAGTTAAATTAAAAATTTGATATTATATATAAATACGATTGATTTTGTTGAAGTAGTGTAAGATCAAACTAGACTTGAGAATTTAGCATCCCATTTAAAACGAGTACAAGTATGGAAGCTTAACTTTAGGGGTGCGGGAGTTGACTTGTGACTAGTAATTTGAAAGAAACTTCTTACCTATAATGAACTCAAGAGCCATGTTGATTTGAAATAAGCTTCTTACCTATGAACTCACAAGAAGCATGTCTATTGGCCTTTATGGATACGTATAAATAAAAAAAATAAAATAATCAGTTATAGTTTCATTGAAAATATTGTAAACGATTAGCTGTCTGGCGAATTAAAAATNAAAATTTAAAAAAAAAAAAAAAAACAAATTGCATGACTTTTTCGATTATTCAGAATTTTAACTATACGATATTTTCTTGTATATATTTTATATATTAACATGATAATTCTAATAATTCCTAATTGTATATACTTTCTCTGTTTTTAATAGATTGGTTTTTAATTATTTTACACATATCAAGAAGGATATTTAATATTTACTTTTTAATTATTTTATGAAATAAAAATTATTTAATATTTACTTTTTAATTATTTTATGAAATAAAAATTATTTAATATTTACTTTTTAATTATTTTATGAAATAAAAATTATTTAATATTTACTTTTTAATTATTTTATGAAATAAAAATTATTTAATATTTACTTTTTAATTATTTTATGAAATAAAAATTATTTAATATTTACTTTTTAATTATTTTATGAAATAAAAATTATTTAATATTTACTTTTTAATTATTTTATGAAATAAAAATTATTTAATATTTACTTTTTAATTATTTTATGAAATAAAAATTATTTAATATTTACTTTTTAATTATTTTATGAAATAAAAATTATTTAATATTTACTTTTTAATTATTTTATGAAATAAAAATTATTTAATATTTACTTTTTAATTATTTTATGAAATAAAAATTATTTAATATTTACTTTTTAATTATTTTATGAAATAAAATTAATTTAATAACAACATTTTGACAAAAATATTAATTCTCTACATATCTATTGATACATTACCATCGGAAATCTATAGTATTAAAAAAAGAAACATATATGAGAATTTTTTATTTTTATGTGTGATTTACAAAAAATATTAATCAAATTTAATGAAAAATGCTAAAATTTATTAAGGATAATTTAGACTAAACATTTATGTAAAGTATAATAGGTTACATATACTTAATCACATATGATTATGTAGAGATTAGTTATCATAAATAAAAATATATTAATTAGATATGTATCCAAACAAATTTTTAAAACAGGTCCCATTTCTTTAATTAATTAAAAACATAAAATAAAATATATATATACATATATTAGATATTAAATCAAAATGATAAATATACTTAAATAATATAATAAATCAATTTTTTAAACTATAAAATCAAATTTTGGTAAATATACGCAAAAATTAACATACAAATATATTTGGTAAATATCTATATAAAATAAAATCAAAATATATTTTTTTATTTTTAATTTGATATAAATATATTATTCATATAGTAAAACATATTGATATTTTTATAATTACGAGTTCTTATAGTTTATTTTGCTAAAATATATAAAATATTTAGACAATTAGAAAATGGGTTAAAAAGATTAATTAACTCATTTTAATTTTAAAACTATTAAAAATAATTAAAAGGTGATAAGTTTGATAGACAAATTATCATATTTTAATTTTCTAAAACATATATAAAAATATAAATTTAATTATAAAATATTAGAAATAAAAGTAAAAATTAATAGAATAGACTATATATCTAATTTATATAATTTTTGCTATTAAAATATCTAAAATATTTAAGTGATTAATTAACATGTTTTGATAATAAAAACATATAAATAACTGATAAATTGACGGGTATCTTATTTTTTAAAATAAAATAAAATTACATATAAATTTATAAACGGATCTGTCAACTTTTATAAATTATAATATTAATATATTATTATAATAAAACTTTATATACAAATTGATAAATGTATTATCAGATATGTTAATTATAAAATTATATATAAAATTTCAATTATCAATAAAATTTTTTAATTTAATAAATTTATATACTAATTATAAATCTCAATAAATTAAATTTATTAATAATTTATCATATTTAAAAATAACAAAATATTTAATTTTTAAAAATTAATACATCATATATTATTTTCAATTTTATATAACTAATATTTATATTTATAAATTTAATAATTTTCTTTTTATTAATTAAAAATAATATTATATCGCATTCAAGTTTTGAGTCCGAGTCTAGTTGTATATATTAAAGTGAAAAGTAACTAAAAAAATTTGACTATTAATTATTTCTATTAACTATAATTATAGTTAAATATAAAATTAATCTATTAAAAAAATGAAAACATCAAAAATCTATGAAAAACATGAGAGTATATATATTCTTTTTTCTGTTTTGTGTAAATCCTCTTAAAAGAAAATTACATATTTCGACAGACCCATCTGGTGATTAAACTTCACGATCGGTAGTTGTCAACTATCTGTACCCCGATTCATATGTGATTTTCTTTTGTCAACATCAGATTCAATTTTTTATTAAAAAAAATGAAGAACGAAATCCCCGACATTAATAACTGAAAAAACTGTAGTCTCATGGTAAAAGAAAAGTCGGAGAGAGACGAAAAGGTTGAGCCATGTGTAAGCCACCGGAGGGCAAGGGCGGCCTAATGATCCGTCCACATCAGCTTCGTGTCCCCTTGAGCTTCGTTTACGTTGTAGGAAGGAACCTTAGTCCATTCCAAAGGCTAACGTCAGTAAATCTTTTTCCTTTTTTTCTTGGATAATTCACTTTTTGTATAAATTAAAATGCGATATATTTTGTTCGTATTTCATTCGTCCACTTGGACAAGTATTTGTAACAATTATCATTTAGAGTTTATGTCTGGCCATTTGGCGAAATTTTAGGACAACCTTTTTTGGTGATTAACAAACAACTATGAAACTATAAAGCTTTCAGTATTTGGAAACATTTTAGGAGTTGCTTATGGCTTACCACGTATTTTCATTTTATTTTATAGTTTTCTTAAGAGATATGACAATCATAAAGATATTAGTCTCTTAGATTCAGACCTCTGAGGCAAGTATCATTAATTAATTTGTCTACAAAACATCTTACTAGTAAGGGTTAATTGATATATTATTTGACTATACGTTATTTCTATATATTTGGTTTGTTTAACTTTGATAGTTGTAAGATTTGTTTTTTTTTCTTTTTTTTTATAAAAATTTCATAAATTGTAAATCCGAACCAAAACAGAAATGTTCATTCCTAATCACTAAGTTTTTCTACAAATAAATTTTTTTGCCATGACTATATAAGCTGGTCTAATTTGAATTTCTGATAAACTGGTTTTTAATTCAGATTCTGTTAGCCGTTTATGTTGTCAACCGAATCAAAACATTTGAACAAAACATGATATAACTATAAGACATCGCAAGAATTATTATTATTTATTTTTTAAAAAGAAAAAATACAAGAACATGGGTTTCCTCTATGTTTTGGGCATCTCACTCTCACTGTCAAATTTCTCTCAGTGTAATGGGTTTTACCGTTTGCTTAAAGGACCAGATTTGTGTTATATGTTTTGATTTGAATTTGTGTGGTTTTGCAATGTGATGATTTCATTGTCGATTCTCAAACAAAATTAAAATCTTTCCCAAAAAAGTTTAAACTTTTCTACAGGATTTTTCAAAAGAAACAAAACATAGTGTTTTTGTTTTGTTTAAAGGAGCAACTTTTCACCAAAAGCAACGGTTCTCTAAATGCTGATGTCCATTATTTTCTTCCTAACATAACAGTGACTTATTAATAAAGCTTGATTTCTTCACGGTTTAAAATTAAATCCAGAAAGAATTTTAGGGACTCTTCTACTTAGCCACAAATAAGTGTGGCAAAAGAATCTCTGAAAAAACTGTTTGTGGCTAAATGGAAAAATCTATGGAAAAAAGATTTATATGTGGCTAAGTAAAAAAATTCCTTAAAATAACAATAATTCACTTTGTTCATCTATTTTGCATATTTAAGTCTACTAACGAAACTGAATTTCAAACATGGATAGTTTGGAAACATGTCTGAAATCACATTCAAACTGGATCTTTTAAAACTCTGAATAATTATGTTAGTTAGGTTTTGAAATTCAGGAATTTCATAACAGCTGAGGAAGACTTAAAACACAAGACAAGCAAATCAATTAGTATTGTATCGTCTTACAAAAATGAAGGTTTTGTTACCTCAATTGTGTTGTCCGAAAAGAAATTCTCAAACAGTAAGAACAAATTTGAGTAGTGTTCTAAGGCAAATAGAATGTTGAAACAGAATTTATTCTGCAGATAAAATATATGACTCTAATTAACACCAACAATCAATTCTTTATCATCATCATCTTTTATATTTTTATTGTTAAACTACAACTATCATTTTTAAATTGATATCAACTTCAATAAATGAAACAAAACTCATTACTGGATATTACTCATAAATATGATTAGTATACTCTAGATACAGTATAAGAGATTTGAAGTGTTAATTGGCACACATTAAACAAGTTTGATAAACATCCTAATCAAGTGCCTACTGTAGATGATATTAAACTTTTCAGGCTTATTATACTTGCCACAAAACAATTTTTTCAATTATGTAACATCATGTCTACTATTCCCAATTCTTTGAGGCAATTTGTGATCATTGTCACAAACATGACATCATTACCAAACCAAATACTATCAAATCGAAGTGTCTTTAAAAGCTGAAGATCAATAACATATACATCCTCCATATGTTTGTTAATCAAGCAATTAGTAGCAGCTAATTTCAAAGCCAAATGATTTTTTTTTTCTTCACAAAATTAGTGCACTTGGTTTCATCTCAAAATACCTTTGTATATTATAAATCCTAAGTTTTAGTTAATGTACTCCATTTTTTAATGGATAGACAATCAAATTAGTTATAATTTTTTTATTAATCTCTTTAATAATTTTCAAAAATAAAACTCTTAAGCTTTTGATTGTTTTCTCTTAATATCAAAAATTTCAACAATTGTGAAAATAGTCAAAGAAAATCTAGAGAAGTACAAATAAAATAATTACAGATATTTTCGATTGATTCTGAAAACTAAACTTTTTTCTTCTTTTATTCTTTTCTTCACAATTAGCTTTTCTAGGAGGCCCATTTCATATTTTTCCTAGCGTAATCATAGAAGCCCACATGAACTTTATTCCATGTAACAGTTTCCTCCTCTTTGCTTTGCTTGCTTCTCTGGTATATGCAATTATTTTTTTTATTGGTTTTAATTCGAGAATTTATTAGATTGAGATTAGAAAAATCAAATGCGAACAAGGGTGCCTCTCTAATTGTATCAATAGAATAGAAGATCATACGTACGTTCGTTTTGGAGATTCATTGACATTGTTGTGGCTGAGAGACCTCTTCTTTGCTTAGGATAAACCATCAATCTTTAAAACCAAACCTAAACCGAAAATTTAATGATAATGAAAACTGTAAAACAATGAGTAAACCAATTCAATTATTTTGGTTTTTCCCCAACCCATTTTAATTTCATTCCTCCTCCCGGTTGTATCCACCAACCATTTAGGGTGAAGTTTGATATTTAAAATTTTCTTTTTTTTCTCTGAGCTATATGCTTGCTTGTTGGCTTCTTCTATCATTACTTACTAACTGCATTCCAGATTAAGCATGCGCAACATTTGGCAACAGGATCTGCTGACCGGTTTGGTCAACATCACATTGTAGCCTCAGTGCAGGTTAGTCACTTCTTCCCAGCATCGTGTCAATTGGACTTAAAAACTGTTTATGCTTGATCTAACATAAGGCTCGTGAACAGGCGCCGGATCATTTGCTTGATGATGCTGACACTGCTCCTAAGAAGCTCGGTTTTGATAGAGCTCAAAAGGAGTCTTATCTATTTCAATCTCTCTTAAATGGCAATGCACTCGTGGCATTTGGTGCAGACTGGCCTGTAAGTTTCAAATAATCTTCCATCTGTAATACGTAACGTAGAAAGTTTTTACGTGTCTTCAAACTAAGAGTTTAAACTTACTTAGTTATGTCTTTGCCCCAGGTGGCAGACAGTGGCGGAGCTTGTGTTTAAGCAAAAATCTAATGAAATACTATAGATATAAGCTTATTTGACCACTGTAAACAAAATTAGAATCAAATTGACTCCTGTAAATTATGCGGCTGGCTCCGCCACTGGTGGCAGATATTAACCTGTTGCATAGTATCAGAACCGCGGTTAAACGAATACCTCCCAAGTGGAATCACGCTTGGATTCCATCTGAATGCATCTCTTTTACCGATGCGTTGACTGCGTAATAAGCCTCTTCTCTTGGCTATCTGAAGTCTTTTTGTTTGTTTGCCACTTAAGTTAAATGCATTTTCTCAAGCGTTTCATCTTTCTTGATATACAAATCGCAGGCACACGATCTCAGCAGCACGAGCAGCATCATCACTTGGGGTCTTTATCTGAAGGGAAGCTTGCGGATTTTGTACTAAGTCCTGGGATGAGTTCTCAAAAGATGGTTCTGCTTCGGTTTTGGCAACGTATGTAGGAGGAATGCAAGTGTATCCATGAAAAGATGAAAACTATATCCCATAAACAAGGTTTGTAGACTAAGTGTCTGACAAGTTCTATGTTTCTCTGCGCATCGTAAATATTATACGTCAATATAATATTCGGCTTATCAATTACATAACCGATGTATAGACACTAATTACAAAACGGATGATTAGGTGAACCATTGCTTGTCGCCTTCTTAATTCACGCTGGACCATTCATTAAACGGTGTGAAGATGTCACAAGAACAATGTTATCCAAATTATGTTAAACGGAAATTCGTTGATTGATTTGATGATAACAAATCTTTGATCTCATCAAGACTATAAACAAACAATTAATTTAAACGGTTAACAAAATGGTTTCTGTTATATCGTATCCAAAGTTGAAAAGAAAAGATTGTGTAACTCGAATTCCTAATGCGAAAACGTAATAATTACACACAAATTAGAAACGGTTGAACAAAATCTAAGTTTGGTTGCTATGTTTTAATAAAGAAAAAGAAAATTGTTGGTGTCGGCCAAAAAAGCAAAAAAAGGTTGTTCGGTGAGATAACAACAACTTAAGAGAGACAACAACATTTGCAAAAAGGTTGCTCGGTGAGGGGTCCACGTACGAGTCAGACGCGGAGGAAGAAAGCCAATGAGATGTGAAGCTAGCTGTACTATCTACGTGGCTATCTGGTTCCAGCCGTCAACTCGGTTTGGTTCCACCACGTGGCACTTAATACTGAGCAGAGCCCCCACGTGTTGGCTTTGTCACGGGCGAAATCACCTGATTGGTCGGCTTTAATACGTATGGATTCCTAGTTGAAGTCATAATTTTTGGCCACGTAAAATTTTGATGATTCTATTCTTTTAACGCGAGCTTGAGGAACACTACTGAGTTGAACTCTAATTACACAAATTTAAATCAAAAGTTTTCTTTAGGAAAGCAAGATTATACAACTTTTTCATTTCTTTTCTACTCGAATCATAGGCCAAAAGTCTAAAACTAATTTAAAACATACTAATATGGATACGATTATGTCTAAGTTGTTTAATAAAGGAGTCTTTACATGAGAAAAAAAAATAGCGAAGTGCTAGAATTTGGATAATTACCATCTTACTTTTGTAAACAGCGTTTTGGAAAACACGAATATGCAGAAAAAGAGTTAAAATTAAGCGTGAAAATAAGATATGTCCTAATAAGTTGCTTCAGACACATCTCTCAGTCCCCTTAAAGCTTTTTTTCATACTGTTGGGTATTTTCTTTAAAATATTCGTGAAATTGAAACACATTATGTTTTGTCCTCTTATTATTTTGCGAAAACCAATTGAACTTGCTCTGTATATCTCCACAACGTGAGTTTCTAGTCTTCAGAACATGGAGTCGCAACCTTAAAGTCTCTTGAGACACATATGTATAGTATAATTTCAAAAGTTTCACATTTTGTGACATTTTTAGGTAACCAAAATTAACACACAAAATATGATACTACAAAGAGTATACGTCATGAGAGGAATGCGTGACATCATGTTATGTCATATGTGTGTGTGGATGTGCACGTGTATAGAATTGAATAGTTGAACTGCATGTCGACTATACAAATCAATCTTTAGTAATTACTCCAGTAATTAGCATATCATGTCTGGGCGACAGGTGGCCGATTGTTCAATATGATGATCTCCAAACTCGATATTGGATATTCAAATGAATACGTTCCCATTCGTTTCCTATCACCACAAATTATGTCGATGACTTATCTTCAGTGTTCACAACAGCTAAGCAATATAATGATTTCCTTTTTCTATTTAATTTATTCTCTCTTCACCTATATGAGTCTAATCACTGGTTCAATTCAAAGTTAAAGATTAGGGAAAAGTATATATTCTATTTTTTTCTTAGATCGAACATGAAAAGTCGACTACTTTTTTATTTAAAATTTTCAATATTGCATCTTGTTGGAGTACAAAGCTATATGATTTAATATTTTGATAGTATTATTGATCAATTAAGAAACTACAAGGTTGTTAGGAATATTTTTGTGTTTATATATAAACTAAACCTATAAATTACTTTCACTGCTGACAAAACTTACAATTACTTTCAATCAATTGGATGTCAATAGTTTGACCCAAAAAAAAAATAATGTTGTCAATAATTTCTTTTACTGTAGTGTTCTAAGTGCCTTCAAAATATGATTAGAAACAACTCAAGAATTTTATTTTGCCTTTACGTTCCTTAACCAGCCAATTACACCTTCTCCAAACCATTCCTCTTATTAGGTGTCCACATTTGTACCATAAACCGCTCCAAACTACGATGAAAGTCATTTACCAAAAGAAAAGAAAAAACTACGATGAAAGTATATTGCGTCGATTATACTCTTATTTTCTTCAGAGTCAACTATATATTAGTGTATATATACCAATTGCTCGATCGTTGTTGTAATATGATGCATTTTGAAAAAAAAAAAATTATAGAACTAAATGTTCTATTTTAAATTAGTTGGCACAGGACCAGTTTGCTAGGGACAACTAAAGTTATAAAAATGTGATAAAGTTTAGTTAAATAGATTTTTGAAAAGTTCTCTATTAAATAGAAATGTATACAAATCTGATTAGCTGCATATAATTTTCAAAGATCCGTGTCTTTTAAGTAGATACGATAAGAACAAAAAACTTTCAAAGATTGAGGGTTGATATTAACGTGTTCAAGAACCAAATCAGTGGCACCATTTTCCTTGTAAATAATGAATAAAGATGACACCGACAAAAAAAATAAAGATTTGTTATTGCAACGTTACATTCGGAATGTAGAACTTTTACACAAACGGGATTAAGAAACAGAAAAAAGGGAGACCAAAGTCAAAGGCTAGCTAGGACCCGTTCCACTCTTTTCCCAAAGTCCTTAAACGCCATCGAAAGGGATTCCGACCAAACCTCATGTGCCCTCTTATTTTATCTTACTTTCATTTTCAATTTCTTTACGCAGGAGTCAGGACTTGGCATATTTAAAAGTAATACTTCATTAGATCTTATCCATAGATTAAAATGTCAGAAACTAAACAAATGCAAAAAAAATCAATAAGCATAAGAAGCCGAACAAATTAACAAGCTTTATCTACTACAGATAATGCAGTATCCATATGGACCATATCCCTATAAAGGAAGTTTCAAATGACAAGAAAAGAACATTTCTATATGAAGAAAGATTTTGAATAATTCTCTACAAGCAAGGAAAACGTACCGTATAACTGAATGTATTCGTCAATACATAATTGAAAGTTTCCATTACTCCAAAACAATAGTAAACTTTTTTTTTTCTTCTTCAAAACAATAGAAACAATAGAAACAGCCGTTGTTGTACGTTGACTTTCAAACGAAATGATCTCTGTCTTTGGTATTTTCCACATAATGACGTCTTTTTCTTTTTTCCTATCCGTTTCCTTCTCACATGTCTCCTCATAATATTTCTCCTCTACCTATCTCTATATATACACTACAAATGCATACCGGTTCCATTCCTAGTATATTCATCAATAAATGGCTGGTTTGGAGTTGCAGAGGAAAATGGGATCTCCTAAGAAGCTCCACGTCACCATTCCGGAGCCTGTTGAGCTCTCTGTCTCCTCTCCAATATCCTCTTCATCCTCCGCCGCTTGCTCCGCCTACGAATTCTACCTCCGTTTGCCGGAACTCAGAAACCTCTGGTCCTCTCTCGATTTCCCTCAATGGATCTCCGAGCCGGTCCTCAAACCAGCTCTTCAGGCTCTTGAGCTCACTTTCCGTTTAATCCTGACCGTTGCTTCCGACACACGTCCGTACATCAACCGCCGCGAGTGGCTCCGACGTTTGGATTCGCTCGCCACGAGCCAGATCAAAATCTTGGCGTCAATCTGCGAGGACGAACACGAACACGAAGACGAAGGCGAGAGCGTACCGGTCAGTAATGGCTGGAGCTCGTTGAGCTTGCTTTCGGAGATAGCCACGTGTCGTGCATCGGAGAGCATCGGGCAGAAGATCCTTTCTACGATCGAGAACGAAATGCGTTGGTGTAAATACACGCTCGGTTTAGGTGAACCGAACATAGCCGGAAAACCGTATCTTCACTACGACGCCGTTTGTCGCCCGGGAGAGCTACACTGTCTCAAGAACAATCCTTACGCTGATCACATCGAGAACCAGGAGAACCAAACGCTCTACACTATTCATCAGATTCTTGAATCGTGGATTTACGCTTCTCTGAACCTCCTTAACCGGATCGAACCGAGAATCGACGAGGGAAAATTCGAAAAGGCATCTTCCGACGTGTACTTGCTAGAGACGATATGGAAGCTTCTGAGTGAGATAGAGGATCTACACGTTCTGATGGATCCAGAAGATTTTCTCAAGGTGAAGAAACAGTTACAGATCAAATCCACGTCACAGAGCGACGCCTTCTGTTTCAGGTCCAAGGGGCTGGTGGAAATGGCCAAGATGTCCAAAGAGCTGAGACAGAAAGTGCCAGCTGTACTAGAGGTCGAGGTGGACCCCACTGGAGGTCCGAGGTTGCAGGAAGCGGCGATGAAGCTTTACTCGAGCAAGACGGAGTACGAGAAGATACATTTGCTTCAGGGGATGCAGGCCGTTGAGTCGGCGGCCAAGAGATTCTTTTTCGCGTACCAGAAGCTTGTGGCGGCCATGATGGGAAGCGCGGAGGCGAACGCGAATAGAACGACGGCGAGCCATCACGAGTCGTGTGACTCGCTGACTCAGGTGTTTATGGAGCCAACGTATTACCCGAGCCTAGACGCTGCAAAGACTTTTCTGGGAGAGTTCTGGAGCAATTTGGTATGCAATGGACGAAACTGACACGACTTAAAGTAAAACACTATCCACAAATATGTAACACTACTGAAATTTTTTGAAACATTTAACGATCAGTGTATGAATATATATATATATAACTCATTTTTTGCATGAAACGAAATTTTCACATTAATTGTTACAAAAGTTACAATGAGGGTAGATCATACACTAGGCTACTATACCTCTTTGTAAGCTTCTACGAGAGAAAAAACTTCATTAGCAACAAATTACAAACTCTCTCTCTCTCTCTGTCTCTCTACTCCCTACAAGCGCAAGTGCAAGATCAGTTCTCTAATTTTACCGACTTTGTATAGCTAGAACGTGAAGAGCAGTAGTAACCACAGTGGGAGAGAAAAGAGAAAATGCACCAGCGGGTGTGAAAGCAGAAATCACCAAAACCATAAACTGCGACTGTCCACGGCTTTCATGGAAGTGTATACAAGTGGCATTCTCCCGAATTCTGCTACAAACCGATTTACGCAGTGTGTTCTTTTCTCTGTGTGCCCTCCTATGCTACTGATTCCTGTTGAACCGATTTCATATATCTTACCTACAAGAAACAGGCCAAACGATCAGGATCTACTCTTCGTAATCAGAGTTTATAGGAATCATATGACAAAAGAAAGCTTCTAAATAGTTGTTGAAGATTACCTTTAACCCATATAGGAGGAGCGTTTGTAGCATTAGCGATGAGGAATGACATTGCAATATCTTCACAGTTTCTGGTAATAGATGCATCTCATGCTTAGGCGGTGTGTTTTAATCACAAAACCAGAGATAGAAAAACACAAAGAGAGAATTACAAAGATAAGGAACCTGTTCTTGGTTGTAAAATTTCTGATAGATGCTGGCATGTCGTTTGTGTAAAGGCTGAGGTACTTTTTGTGGAAGAAGGCTGCTTTTGAGAGTACCATGCTGTATGTACCACTCCACCAAACAGACCACCATCCGCTGTAGGTGTAGTAATCGGCTTTATCATTCTGCATCTATTGAAGTTGACTTTCTGATTACAACACTATGTTTCTTAAACAATGAAAGCAAGATAATTCCAACATTATGTACGGAGTTCTTTCAATATTATTGTTAGATCCTATGGATGGAGAGAGAAACAGAGAAAGATTATTAACTCCTTCTATTATGAGAGAGACCTTATGCAGATCAGTGAAAGAGTCCTAATAGCAAACAACTTAAAAGAGAAGGCACTTTTACTATTTTGGTACTATTTTTTTGATTAATAAGCTTCTTAAAGACATTGAAAAACGAGAGAAAGTGAAATACCGATTTTTCAGGCCAATGCACACGGGGCACGAACCCCACCATGGTCTCTGGGGCACTCTCCCAAACGTTGAATGCAAAATCTACCGTGTGACAAGGAAATATAATATCATCATCTATGGAGAAGACAGCGTCTGTTTTCAAGTCTTGAATCTCTTTAAACCTGTTATTCAAACTGTCTTCTTTATTTACATCAAATCTAAGCTCAACCTGATGCCCAGCTCGTGATTTTTTCTTCAAAACCTTTTGAAGATACTCCTTGAGAGAATCTGACGGAGGCTGAGGCTCACTCCATACAATGTGGATAGAGTCAAGCCTAGAACAAGATGCATAGTGGGAAACAGATTTCTTCAAAAGATCATATCTTTTCCATGTGTTCATCAAAAGCGTATAACCTTTCCTGCACATTCGATACCAAATTCCATCATACTTAACACAGACAATGAACACACAAACCAAATCGCTAAAAAGCAAAAACATTTAATTATTTACTGTACTTTCCCTTCATTAATCCAAATCAACCCAATAATAGCTAAAACGAATCAGAGAGAGAGAAAAAAGGTCAAAACTTTACTTTCCATATATACCAACAGTTACCATTTAGAGATCCAAATCAAAGTTAGTAAATTTTGGAGTGAAGAGGCACAAACAAAACTTAAAAAGAAGGTGTTATAACACACACACACACACACACCTTGATCCGGAGATCCGATCTGCGACGGCGATTGAACTGTTAAAGAAAGGGCGAGAAGATCGGTAAGTGAGTGTGATCAAAGCGAAAGCGATGCAGCAAAACAGAAGAAACTTAGTGCTCTTCGCCGTAACGAGCTTGCGTAGTCTCTGATCTCCGCGTCGATACGCTATTGAACAACCTCCCATCTCTTTACTAACGTCTCCTCCTCCCATCAAATGTAACGAACTTCAGTTTTTGCGGATTGGTTCTGAACGAGAGAAAGACGACTTTAACAAGGTCAAGGTCAAACCGTGTTCAAGAAAGCGGGTTGACTCAGTCTTCGTTCTCATGCGGATCTTTCTTCTTTCTTTCTCATCGTTAGGCGAATTATCGCAGATCAGAGACGACGGAATGTTATGGTGCGGCACGGCGCACGGTAAGAGATAAATCATATGCCACGTGTGATAATAGTAGGCGTTCATGTTTGCTTCATTAACCACGATCTCGACGTTTTCTACGTTCTATGTTGACGTGGCGGAACTGTGGGTCCCTCAGATGATTTTCACATAATATAGACATAATTGATAGGCCTTTCATGTAGTATCACGTTCTCTAATTAAAATCCACATTTTTTCTTAACAACAAAAAAAATAGAGCAAAAAAGGGATTTAAGAGTACTTTATAAGTGAAAAGGAAATTAAGGGGGGGTTATTGGTAGATGGATTTTTAAAAATTTTAAAAATTTTGAGATTCCATTGTTATTGGTTCATGGATTTCTAAAATCTTAGTAAAATCCATTGTTATTGGTTTGAGAATTTTCAAATTCCATTCAAAATCTATTGTTATTGGGAAAGTTAACATATCATTGATTATAGAATTCTAACAAAATCTAATGTTATTAGGAGATGAATTCTATTCATTTTTACTCATAACATAGAATTCTCAAAATATTATGTATATAGATGAGATTCTCAAAATCTATGTAATAATAAAAAAAAAACTC